>JASTWQ010001157.1:0-28242 GCA_035220615.1 Leptothorax acervorum
TGATACTCAGCCCAAACATTATTTGAAAAAAAGAAACATTTGCTTCCGTATTCCTCAATAAATTTATTAACAAAAATAATTTTAAGGGCCGCCGTAGGGGAGAGTGGAAGAATTGCAAACATCTAAGGGAAAAGTTTAATAAAGCCCACGATTATTTACCAATTATAAACGTCTCTATTTAATTACGAACGGGTTTTGCTTATTTTTGAAATGTAATTATTTTGATAAACAAACACAATCAAATTTATTCATGTACTATGTACTATGTGATAAAGACTAAAAACAAATTTAGATGTCAACAAACGTCCTGTATATATGCAAATAGTGTTTGTTCTTTGTTCGAAATAAATCAATTCAATAAATCGTTCGAAATAAATCAATTAATTGTAATCTTAGTATTTTAAATTTAGTATTATTTATAATCTTAGTATTACTTTTTTTTAAGATACAATGACATTTAAAATACATTGTAATAATAATGTGAATTAAATAAATTACTTCAAATACTTAGTAAATTCTCATTTGATATTCAATAATTTCTTTTGAGATTAAGATTACCTTGCAATAATGTATTGTAATACATATTTTGAATTTGTACCGGCTGCGATATGCAAATGAATATAAACTTGAATTAAATCAAATTTAGAGTAAGATATATTTAGTATCTATATCTATATTATAAAGACAAATGTCTGACTGACTCAATGACTGACTCACTCATCAACGCCCAGCCCAAACCCCTGAACCTAGAAACATGAAATTCGAGGGGTGTATTCCTCTCATGACGTAAGCACCCACTAAGAACTTTTAAAAGTTCAATCCCTAAGGGAGTGAGAAGGGGTAAAATGTATTTTCACGGATTCGTCAATATCTCTTAGGCCCGATGAGATATCGACTTGGTTCTTGCTTACGAAGGTCACTCATACAAATGCTCAAAAACGTAATTCAGGATTTTGCCCTAATCAACCTCTAATGGCGCAAATCTAGATTCAGGGGTGAATTATAGAACCCTTTGTGTCTCCTGTGAATTAATTCCTATGTATTTTTCTTTTGGTTCTTATACTCAGCCCAACAATTAATTTTAAAAAGATAACTTTTGCTTCCTTATTGCACAATAAAGTTATTAACGAAAATAATTTTAAGGGTACGGGAGAGTGGAAGAATCGCGAACATCTAAGTGAAAAGTTAAATAAGGCCGACGATTATTTATCAATTATAGAAGTCTATTTTAAATAGTACTCCAGTTATTTGGCTTTAAATTACAATAATATTTATAAATTTTCAACATGAACAATTTTAAACAAGAAGCAAAACTTTGCCATTCGGAGTTACCCGCCGCACGCGGGGCAATGCCGAATCGTAGCTGGGGTAATTACGAACGGGTTTTGCTTATTGTTTAAAATTATAATTTATGTTGATAATCTACCTTGAAAGAATCCAAGTAATATCTTTACCTTGGAAAAATCAAAATAATCAAGAGACACGGCAGTGTCTCGCGCCAAGTACGCGGGAGGCGAGACCGCCGTGGCTCTATTAACGCGACGCAACGAGTTTCGAGTACCCGAGATTTTGAGATCTCGATAACTAGCGAACGGATTAAGTTCCAACTAGGCTTAATGGATAGCTTGGACCAAATTCGTATAATAAGTGTTTTTATTTTTCCGCTACGTGCCCTACAAGCGGAGATATTGCGATGCGAAACTTGAAGCTGAAAATTTACAATTAAGAAACGTCGTTCTTCGTTTGCTGTGTTCGCCACCGCGGCCCCTTTCGCATCCCCTCTTCCAACCCTGTACAGAGTGGACCTTGCTTTAACTTACAATGCATACTTTTCGTATACCAACTATTCTCCGCTTTAACAATTTATTTCTGCTACAGATATTAAGCGTCGAAGTTAACAAAGCAGAAATAATTTGTTAAAGCAAAGAATAGTTGGTATATAAAAAGTACATATTTATATAACAACTATTCATCGTACATATAAATATGTACTCTTCACATACAAACTATTCTCTGCTTTACCAAATTATTTCTGTTTCGTTAACTTCGACGCTTAATATCTGTACAGCACATTCTCTGCTATAATAAAAAGACTGTTCAATATACAAACGATTCGCTGCTTTAAATAACTTTTCTTCGTTCATACATCGTCAAATATTACTTTGACATTCGGATTACCGCATTCTTTGATGCAATGGCTGAAATCTTTCAGATTCCTAATGATATTGTTGAATAAATTATCATCAAACGTTTATTTTTGTATTTGTTACTAGCCTAATACCCGTGCTTTGTTACGGTATTTAATTATTTTAAATCGATTTTGACTCCAATAAACTTTCGTTTGATTGTAATACACAATATTATCTCATAACATAATAAAAATGAATTAAAATTATGTTAGTGTTTGTTCGTACTTTTGCTCCAATTCTATTGCTTCAGATTTAAATTTCTTCATTGTATTGTTCATTTCCTCTATTATCTATGTACTAACTGATGTCTACAATGGGGCGAGAGGTCCTCCGGGGCGAAGCCCGGGTAACCAGCTAGTTACATATATAGATCTCCTACCTGCTCCTTTCATCCTCTTATTGTCAATAGATTTCACAATATTACTAATACTTTTTACATAATATATATTAAATTTATTAGCTATATTACATTCTTCTATATCATCTAATATTTCAAAATCTACATTATCAATGTCCACTGAACCCCCTTGCTCACCCTTAATTAATTCTTTCAGAGTTTTTGACATTTTTGTAGGATCACCCTTATTATGATCTATCATATTCTTATAATATTCTTTCTTTCTATTAAAAAATAATTAAACCCATTGTCGCAATCCCCAAAAAAATTTGGCCCCGGTGTCACGAAAATCGATAAAACAAAAATCGTACCCCATCGTGCCATCCCCGAGAAATTAGAAAAATTTTGATATTTTTTGCCAGAGAATTGGTCCATTAATGAATGAGTAGTTTGCGGTCAGACAGACAGACAGACATTCGACACTTAAGAAAGTCGGTCCAATAATGGAATGAGTAGCAAACCGATTTTCTTGAGACTGGTGCTAAAGTTTTTCACGAAAACGAAGCTTCCTCTTAAAGAAAATTAAACCCATCGTTGCAATCTCCAAAAATTAGAAAAATTTTGGCCTCGGTGTCAAGAAAATCGGTAAAGCAAAAAATCGAACCCCATGGTAGCCATCCCCGAGAAATTAGAAAAATTTTGACACCTTGGTTCAAGAAAATCGGTCCATTAATGAATGAGTAGTTCGCGGAAAGACAGACAGACAGACAGACAGGCGGACAGACAGACAGAGATTAGAGATGTATTATAGTAGATAGAATTATAGTAGATTACAGATAGATTATAGATATTAATAAATCACTCTTGCAACTCGATTGGTGCAACTCCGACTCCTTCGCTATACTCCAAAAAATACAATAGTAAGTGAATAAGTACATGCGCTAAATGATAAGAAACACAGAATCTATACTTGCATACGAAAGTCTACTAATATGTAGTTATTAGTAACCAAAAGAATAATTTAAATTTATGCAAAAGTAAAGGTTTATTTTACACATACCTGATTGTACAGAGCTTTCATTCGATTTTCCATATTATCTCTTACTCCTTCTGTCGCTTTTTGGTGTTAGTCCAAGAATTTATATCTGATACGCGTAATTTATTAATAATTACTTCAAATTTCTATAATGTTCTTCTATCTGCCTGTAACTTCAACCGTAACTTCAACCAACCTGGTAAAATAAAAACAAATAAATAAATACTTACCTAAAATTCTCAATATTGAAATGAACAAATAACAAGGAAAAAGTAGGCTTTGAAAATTAAGCGCGATTAGTTGTGCGTTAGTTAATATTATGTAACATTTAACTGCATGTAACAACTCAATACAATGTTATAAATCATACATTTCGGCTTTACTTCAAACTTTTTCTTTGTTGCTTGTTAAAAAACACATTATATGTATATACACACACACATATATGTATATATACAGGGTGTCTAAACTTAGACAGCATATATTTCGGAAAACTAAGCTTTATCGAAAAAATGTTTTCGACAAAAGTCAAAAAGGTCTATTTATTGACCCTACCATGGGTAGCGTCTCCAAGGTCAGGTCAAGATCACCTTAAATTTTTTAAATAAACAGAAAGTAATGATTTATTCCGCCAATATTGATTAGTGAGAAAATATTTATTAATTTCGACAACGTTGGCTAAAGGATGTTATCTAGAATTTAGAATATTGTGAAAAATATTGTTTTCAGCCAGGGTTTGAACCTGGAACCTCCCGCTATCCGTACAGGAATCGTCGGCCACTGCTGCATGTGGTAATATTTAATATTTATCGCAACAAAATTCTAATATACACATAGTTATTTGTTCCAACATTAGCAAACTGCGCGCCGACTTGGTTTGTCAGACTTTCAACACAGCTCCGGTTGGAGTATTATAGCGGGAGGTTCCAGGTTTAAAACCCTGGCTGAAATAATATTTTTTCGCAATAATTCTAAATTCTAGAACATCCTTAGCCAATTGTTGTCGAAATTAATATAAATATATTCTTTTTAAATAAAACCCCCTATTTTTTATTGCATATTCTTGTAGCCCTTGTTGAGCCATTTTCAAAACTGTTTCGTGCTCGGCCGAGGTACCTCGGGACACGAATGATTGCCGGGTCCGCCTTGACAAGGGTGCTGGGCAAGGAATTTAGTGTACGAGGAAGAGTGGACTCGTGTTGAATTAACGCACTCTGGTTTCACATATAAGTACATAATTTAATGGTCAATGTGATACAATAGTTGTTACAAGTCGATGATCTCTGACGCACTCGCGATACCGAGCGAAATGAGCATCTGCGCGGTCGAAATACCGAAACAGAAATCTTGAGTTTCGCACAACCTTCTGCGTACGCTTAACGAGACGGAGATCTTGAAGAACGGTTAACAGGCCGTCTTCGCGATCGGAAATCTTGCGGCGGAGATATTGCTTCGCGAAGCAGAAGTGCAAGCGCGGACACGATGTTCGCGAGATGCTCGAGAACGTACTGAAAGTCACTTTGAATACTCGGTGTCGATGCGTGAGAGTTGACACTGAATTTGATAAACCGCGGTAGCACCGCGAGAACAATGAAATGGTGCGGCACTACGCAATGGCCGCAAGCGGGGCGATATCGATATCGAGCGCTCCGCTTAAGGTAGTCCTTTCATGAGAAAAAGTTCCAGGTAGATATCTAAATTTGAAATATGTTAAATATACAGTAATAAGGGGCATGTGTACGAAAAATCAGGTGAGGTTACCAACACTTTACAAGAAATAAGTCATTCTAAATGTGCGTTCGCGGAGCGTGCTATTGTCATTCTATCCTAGTTTACATCTAATGAACGAGAAAGATAGAATGATGCAAATCGCCACGGCCGAGGTTTTCAACAAATAATACATGTACTTAGCGTTCAGATGAATACATTATTAATGTCTTAAAATATTCCCTGTAGTTTTCGGATTTCGTACGTACCTTGAAAATAAGGGCTTGCCGAATGTTTTGCTCTGATATGTGAGGTTAAACGGAGACGGAGACACGGAGACGGAGACGTGATAACAAATTTGTAGGTTACTCGAGTCTAAATCGAGTCCAACCGCACTACTATTGTGATATTTTGTTAATTAGTAAATAATTAAATACGATTAAATCATGCGTGTAAAATCATATTTTATATTATTATAATTATTGGGATGTTGCAATATGTTTGTTTTCAATTACCTCATGACGGACTGTTACTTGACTAGGTGCTGCGAAAGGACTACTTTAATTCCCAAAGAAGTGCTTGTCGAAGCACATACGTGATTTCTCGCGACGATCGAAAATTGATGCCCTCGCGACGAGATCGGATAGAAGTCGCGCGACGGCCATAATCAAACGCAAGTCGGCACGACGGTGTATCGCAGGATTACGCTACCGCGCATGGTACGATCACGTGATCCATCACTGATTCGACTTTCCGCGCGGATGGCGGATTGTAAACCGGAGAGATTGAAAGATTTAGCGCGACGACCGGATCTCGTGCAGATCGAGACTAAAAATGATGTAATCGGGGAGCGATAACCATGACGGTTTCACTTCGAGACGCCACGACTGAATAGCGCAAGGCGACCACTCACGCGGGTGCCATGCGGCATTGAACGTTCTAGCGCGCGATGACCTCGACGGGTCTAGCTTACGACAAAACGGAATAGAGAACTTGATATGCAATGTTTCTCGCGATGACCAATTGAGCGGGTCTAGCTCGCGACGACACAAATACGGACTTCGCGCGGAACTACGTTTAACCACTCACGAATACGCGAACCGCGACGAAGACCAGCTCAACCGTCTTCTTCGGGAACTTGAAACGGAAGAGAGCGAAGATCGATGGCGATCGTGCTTCGTCCCGATAGAAGACCATCGATGGGGGTCGTTGAGCTCACGAGGGACGAATCGCATCGACCAACGATTGACCTCGTTACGCGGTATACGCAAATTCGGAAACGCGTGCGCGTTTCGCTATCGCGATGTCGTTACAATTGGCGCTACAACCTATCGTGGGGCGGCGGTCTTTCTAAACGTTAAATTCGCTATGTTTATTGATTATTTTTGACACGTCTACGATATGTTCTTTATTCGTCCCCATATGTAACCAGTCATTTTCTCTCGAAACATTGAAGTGACAAGTACTTTTGTTTTAATCATGTACCATTGTCTTTTATAACGTGAACCTTTTGGACAACGCATTGTAAGTTACTGCATATTTCATCTTTACTGATACGCGTACGCTTTGTATTTGGCGGATGTTACTCCGAATTCTGCTACACAGGTATCCTGCACGTTACATTCTATAATGGACAAGAAGCCGTTATATTGTCATCTTTCTTTTGAATCTGAGGATACCTGGAAGTACTTCGGAGAATGCATCTGTGAACACTCAAGCTTGTGGATACAATGCGTTTAAGGTCTCCATAACACTCAAGACTACGTCGTCTCATTCTGAACCATGGCTTAACGGTACTCATTACATTTATGACTGCGTTTGCGTGATATTTGTCTCGTGATATTTTATTTCAACCACGGCAGTAATGCAAAGTTTTAATTTCTGACTTAAATGTTATTATTGTTTTTCTACGCTGAAGAGGACTCAAAAAAAGAGTCGAAACGTTTGTTTTAAATCACATGTTAAACTATAAATTAAATAAAGTACAATATAATTGCGCATCAATTACCGTGCGTTGGCTGTAAGTGCCTTTTTTTAAATATATTTTATTGAATTTGAGAGCCTTTACATTTCTTTTGTTTAATTTAAACCTAACAACGAACGCTGAATCTTTCATCTCCTTCCAATACCTTGACGACCGAGCCTTCTCATAAGACTGTACCAGCCGCCTTTGGGAACGACAAATTCGTTAAACGTTCCAAGGAAGCCAGTTCCCGCAACATTTAATGGAAGGAGCCGGAGCACCGTGCGGCGGGTCGCATTCCGTTATTATCGCATGTTCGCTATTTTTTTCTTTTCAACTCGTTATTTTAATTCGCGTCGAGGGGACGTATAGACACCCCCTTTGGTCCTTCGAGTACTTAGCAAATCTCGCAAACGAGGGGCGTAACACCCCCTTTCACGTAAAGTATATTCACTTTTCGATGACTTTACCTTGATACTTTTATACGTAGAATAATGAAAGGAATTGAATACTAATATTAATTTTTACATTTGCAATTTTTTAAAATTAAATGCGTCTACAAGATGCAATCAAAATTTTTGAAATAATTTTTCAATTTTTTTTACAATCGATTCCTTTTATTATTCTACGTATAAAAGTACCATGGTAAATATTTGGCGTATTGCCTTGCATGTATATATATTTTAAAGCATTTAATTTTCTCCTTGCTTTGTTTATTTTGTAGAATTATTATAGTTGCTTTATTAAACTCGTTTAGCACATATTTAGTTATTAGTTTACTGTTTGTTAATATTTGCGAGACGTCGGTGGATCGCGATCGGCATTTGTAAATTTATGCGACTCATCAATTGGTGCTGCCACCGTTTATCCACCGACGGCAGCGAATTACCCCCAAAAAGGGAGCAAGTACTCGCTCGCGGCACGTTACAGGACCGCGAGCCTCACTCAACGTTAAGGAACTCTTGAACGCGCATCAAGACTTTCGGGCCACCCGACCGCGCTCTCCCCCGCCTTGGGGACCGATCTCTCGCCTGCCTCATTGCTTTGTGCCTGCTTGTGCCTGCCTTGCGCTTTCGCTCTTGTGATTATTTGGGGACCTGTTGCATCCGCCTGCACGAATAACCGGCAGAATCTGACCGCTCAAAGACAGGACGAGGAGCAGAACAAGGATTGGAGGAGCACCGGAGAACGACGGGCGACCGAACGGTGAGTCGCTTTCTCGCTTAATTTCGTTGCATGCGCATTTTGCTACTCGCTTTCTCGCTATTAACTAAAATTAGTCGTGAGGGGATATAAGTACCCCCCTCTGGTCCTTCGAGCAAAACCATAGAAAATCTCGCCCCCCGGGGATAGTAGAGATCCCCCCGCTCATTGGTCCTTCGAGCCGAATATTTTCGCGTTAGTGAAATACCGCCGACCTCTCGCTTGTTTCGCTTTCGTAATATCGATAATTTCGTCTTGCTTGTAATCGCGAATTGCAATAACGCGTAGCGTGTTAATTTTCTAGTCTCGCGCGTGATATCTCTCGTCCGCAATTCTCTAGTTTCGCTTCGCGACGAGAATGTTCGCGCGAACTTCTCATTTGTCGTAACACGTGCCATTGTCGTTATCTGCATTAGTCGTGAATTATTGCAATTGTCGTGGTAATTAGTCGAATAGTAATTATTGAAATATAATACCCGAAATATTCAAAGCTAGAATATTCTCGGGTAAGCCATACGTTTTCGCCTAGCTGTCGGCGGCCTTGACGCTCGGTCGCGAGCCGGGCCGCGCGTACACAGTTTTTTCTACCTAGACTCACGCTCAACAGTTGCGCGACCCATTATCCTCGCTGTTGCTGAGTCTATTTTGGTGCGACTCGAAAACATATTATTTCGAACGTCGGAATTCTTACAACATATTTGCCATCGATCGAAAATTATTTGTCGGCACTGGTTCCGGATATTAAACATTTAGCACTCTTGTAATAGCTCGAACTGGCATATATAATCGTTGTCGTAATAAACGCTTGTGTCGTATTGTTGCTCGCGTAGTGTACCGTCGTCGTAAGAGAACGCTGGTGACGTGGATCGTGGCTCGTGTCGTATGTAGACGTCGTCGGGTCGTAACCCGCACGCAGCACATTCTAGCGTCGTATGCCTTGTCGTAGCGCGCGCGCGACACATCTTAATAGCTGAGGCTTGGGCCGTCTGCTTCGTGTCGTAGCGCCGCGCGCGGCACATCCTTGTGTCGTAGACCGCGTGTCGTGGCATCGCCCGCGACGCAGCTTTGTGTCGTAGACCCTCGTGTCGTAGCGTCGCGCGCGACACATCCTCGTGTCACATACCGCGTGTCGTAATACCGCGCGCAGCACGTTCTCGCGTCGTTTATCTTGTGTCGTAACGTCGCGCGCAACACATCCCTATTGGAGCTCCGATCCAGCGCAACGATTGCTCGAGTGCATTTCTCGTCGTAACCGGTTAACCTGTGCCAACTTATTGATGTGTCTCGATTATTGATACATCTATATACTGCTATTATTCTTAGATTATATTATTGAGTGTGTATATTCTCGCAACCCATCTTCCTGTAATTAATCTTTCGTTATTGAATAGCTATCAGGCTTGAGTCTCGTTTGCCTGGCGCTTGGTGTCGTTTTCGTTTGATCGTCGTTTCCATTCATCATGAGTGGGGCCCAGAGAACTAAGCGCGAGTTATGCGTGCGGCGGATGAGGGAGATTCATGATCTCTCAATGCTCGCGGTGGAGAATGTCGCGCAGAGACCGAATTTCCTCGTTCGATACCCCACCGTGTCTAAGTTGATCGAGGATTTTGAGACCACACATCTCAAAATAATCCAAAACGCCTCGGATGAGGAGTTCGCCGCGGAGGACGCTATCCGCCTGAATTTCGATCAGATGCGTTTCGCGGTGGTCGGGCGGTACGAAAAGTTCGTTGGTGCCGATCGAGCGACCACCTCGGGCCCTCAGGCCCCGATTCAGACGTCATCTATCCGACTACCCAAAATTTCGCTCCCGCAGTTCTCGGGGGATCTCGCTCTTTGGCCTTTGTTCATCGCGCTATATAACACCGCCATTCACGAGAATCGGAACATCTCCGCTATGGAAAAGTATCAATATTTGTTGGCCTCGCTAAAAGAAGAAGCGCTCAACGCCGTGAAGAACCTCCCTCTTTCCGCGGATAATTACGCGATAGCCTACGACTCGTTAGTTTCGCGATACCAAAGCAAACGGAATCTGGCAGATTATCACGTGGATTTGATGTTGAACGCCAAGCCGTTGAAGTCGGAGTCGGCCGCGTCCTTGCGCACGCTGTTGGATACCTTTATCGAGAATACGCGGGTATTGAATCTGTTGGAGTTTCCCACGGATTCTTGGGACTACTTGCTTCTCAAATTCTTGTTGGAAAAGCTCCCGCGTTCGCTTCGCGAGAAGTTCGAATCCGAGCACCGGGCGGAAGAGAAACCGAGATATACGCAGCTTACGAAATTCCTCTCGGATCACTGTCGAGTCCTCGCATCTGTATCGGGCTCCTCAAACATGTCGCTCAAGTCGCCATCGCCGTCGCCGAGGAAAGCCGCGTCGGCTTCGTCGCTCGCGACTCGAACTGCCGAGCGTCCGGTGTGCAAAGAACAACATCTCGTATTCAAGTGTCCTCGATTCTTGAATTTAGCTCCCAGAGAGAGACATTCAACGGCGAAAACCGCGAACTTGTGTCTGAACTGCCTTCGCGCGGGTCACGGCGTTAACAACTGCCCGTCGACGTGGGTGTGTCAATCGTGTAAAGCCAAACATCATACGCTCTTGCACTTCGAACGAAATTCGAGCACGACGAGTACCCCTACGGCTGCCGGAGCCTCCTCTGAGTCGGAAGCGGAAAAAAGTTTGTCGCCGCAAGGGAATGAGCTCCTCGTCACCATGACTAGCGTGGTAAAACCGAGCGCAATCGTATTGCTGTCAACGGTGCAGGCCGAAGCTCTCGACATACACGGAAGTCCCTTTACTGTCCGCATTCTGTTGGACAGCGCGAGTCAGTTAAACTTTATTTCGGAAGATTGCATGCGAAGAGGTGGTTTTGGACGAATCAAGCGTCACACTATAGTCTTGGCGGTAAACGACACTAAGGCGGCTGCCACTCGAGGCAGTACCTCATTCGTGATTCGGGCGCGGGGCATCAGCGGCACTCGCATCCCAATAGAGGCTACGATTCTTCCACGTATCTCCGCCCAATTGCCTAGTAATCGGATAGAACAAAGAGCGTGGGAACATTTAGAGGGACTGGAGCTTGCTGATCCGCAGTATCATCGGCCTGGCCCCATCGACATCTTGCTTGGCGCAGAGATCTTTACGTCTCTACTCCGAGATGGCCGCCGTGTAGGAAAAAAGGGCGAACCAGATGCCTTCAATTCTGTATTCGGCTGGGTTCTTGTCGGCTCGGTGTCAACACAGGCCCCTCAACCCACACATTCGTTTCTGACTCTTGACTCTCTGGACGAATCTCTTAGTCGATTTTGGCAATTGGACGAGATCCCTGCGGCCCCGCCATATTCGCAGGAAGACAAGCGTTGCGAGGAATTATTTTCGCGGACCACGCGTCGCGATGTATCGGGTCGCTTTGTAGTATCGTATCCTTTCGTGAAGGATAACCCTCGCTTTGTCGGTACGCGACAGATAACCTTGAATAGATTTCGCGCCCTGGAACGTCGCTTTAAGTCGGATGCAGAGTTCAAAATAAATTATAGAAAAGGAGGGGTGTCAATAAGGCCGTTTTTTGGACCACGTCAGAATCGCTCCAAACTGTGGTATTTTCTTCCTACCGATGTAGCTCACAACCTCCTAGAACCGTTTGCTGTCCGAGCAATTAGAGCCTGAGAACGGGCAACTTGAAATCTCAAAAATCAATGGAATTTTTCACATGGTGGTAGTGCCGGTCTCATTTCAGCATGTCATTGTTGGGAGGGAGGGAGGAAGGGAGGGTGGGAGGTAGAGGAGGAGGAAGGGAGGGGGAGGAAGAGGGAGGGGAGAGGGGGGGAGAGAGAGAGGAAAGGAGGGAGGGAGAGAGAGGGAGGGATCGCTCCAAACTGTGGTATTTTCTTCCTACCGATGTAGCTCACAACCTCCTAGAACCGTTTGCTGTCCGAGCAATTAGAGTCTGAGAACGGGCAACTTGAAATCTCAAAAATCAATGGAGTTTTTCACATGGTGGTAGTGCCGGTCTCAGTTCAGCATGTCATTGTTGGGAGGGAGGGAGGAAGGGAGGGTGGGAGGTAGAGGGGGGTAGTGGGGGATACGAATGCGGAGTGGACGCACGAGCCGAAGGCGAGTGCGATCACCCGCACGAGTGTCCAATTCTCAACTTCCCGCACTTGTAGTATCGTCCAATTCATCGCAAGGGATGCTATTGCATGATTGTTCAGTAATATGGCAATCCGTTCAAAATACTAGGTTTGATTCTATCTTGAATGCATGAAGGTCTGATGAGCTCCCTTTCGTATTTAAAGCAGCAAATACTCTAGTAGTTTTTGAGAAAATATGGTGATGGAAGCTCAACAATGACATGCTGAAATGAGACCGGCACTACCACCATGTGAAAAACTCCATTGATTTTTGAGATTTCAAGTTGCCCGTTCTCAAACTCTAATTGCTCGGACAGCAAACGGTTCTAGGAGGTTGTGAGCTACATCGGTAGGAAGAAAATACCACAGTTTGGAGCGATCCCTCCCTCTCTCTCCCTCCCTCCCTTCCTCTCTCTCTCCCCCTCTCCCCTCCCTCTTCCTCCCCCTCCCTTCCTCCCCCCTCTACCTCCCACCCACCCTTCCTCCCTCCCTCCCAACAATGACATGCTGAAATGAGACCGGCACTACCACCATGTGAAAAATTCCATTGATTTTTGAGATTTCAAGTTGCCCGTTCTCAGGCTCTAATTGCTCGGACAGCAAACGGTTCTAGGAGGTTGTGAGCTACATCGGTAGGAAGAAAATACCACAGTTTGGAGCGATTCTGACGTGGTCCAAAAAACGGCCTTATTGACACCCCTCCTTTATGCAGGATTTAGACAATGGCCATATGAAATTGATCAAGCAGCCGTTCCCGGTGGTCGGATCTGTGTTCTACCTGCCCCATCATGGGGTATTCAAATCTGACAGCGCAACCACGAAATTGCGTGTCGTGTTTGACGCGTCGGCCAAGGATCTGAATGGCGTCTCGTTAAATCAAATGTTGCGATCCGGCCCTAAATTACAGCCAGACATAGTCGTAGTATTAGTGAGATTCCGGATCGGTCCCGTGGCGCTTACCGCGGACGTCAAGCAGATGTTCCTTCAGATCTTGGTTGAACTCTTTCAGTGCAACTATCAACGAATAGTGTGGCGTTTTTCAGAGAACGACCCCATCTCAGATTATTTACTGCTGACCGTCACCTTTGGATTAACGTGCTCGCCGTACCTGGCAATCGCTTGCTTATTGAAACTAGCGGCGGAGGGCAAAATAAGTTACCCGTTGGCCGCGGCTGTCTTGGAGAAGTGTGTCTATGTCGACGACGTGGTAGCGAGCGTCGAGTCGGTAGAGAAGGCCCGTGAGCTTCGGCGGCAGTTACAAGCTTTGCTTAAAACCGCGGGTTTCGAACTCAGGAAATGGGCCAGCAGCCATCCGTCGGTTTTAGCTGATCTCGATCCGGAACTCTGTAGCCAGTCGTTGTTATCTTTCGAATCACCTGAAGATCAGTTTCTTAAGGTTCTCGGCCTTCGCTGGTATTCTCAATCGGACAGCTTTGGCTTTCAGGTCAATCCGTTGGACAGAGCCTGCACCAAACGCACCATTCTCTCCAAATTAGCTAGAATTTTTGACCCATTGGGTTTTTTGACGCCGCTTACATTCGCGGCTAAGCGATTGATCCAGTAGCTCTGGATTCTCAAGTTGGAATGGGACGAGAGGCCCCCTTCGGAGATATGTTCTGGGTGGGAAAAATACAAGTCGGAACTCTCCGCGCTAACCTCCGTTCGCATACCTTGTACTATCGCAGCGGACAACGTAGTCCGGCGAGAAATCCACGGATTTTGCGACGCGAGCGAGCAAGGCTACGGAGCCGTCGTATATATTAGGATCGTTACCGAAAACGGCGTCGTGATTCGAATGCTTAGCGCTATATCAAAGGTGGCCCCGCTTAAGGCCGTCACACTGCCGAGACTCGAGCTGTGCGCGGCGGTTCTGCTTTCGAAATTACTAGAATATATCGGAGGTATCCTCCGGCCTGAGGTCGCGATCGACGCAACATACGCCTGGTCAGATTCAGAGGTTGCCCTTGCCTGGATACGCTCCGCTCCACACCGTTGGAAAACGTTCGGTAATCGCGTCGCCCGCATCCAGTCCAACACAGATATCTCTTGCTGGAAACATGTCGACACCAAGTCTAACCCAGCCGATTGTTGCTCAAGGGGCTTGTTCCCGCAAGAGTTAGTGGACCACCCGATTTGGTGGACTGGCCCTGCGTGGCTAATTAAATTTGAACCCTCTTCAGAAACGATATCGGAAGTCGATAATCTTCCTGAGGAGGAGGAAAAATCACGCGTCTTTGTCTCCGCGAATCCTGCTGATGCCGTGAACTCTGCCGCTGTTATTGACTCGCTTCTCGATCGCTTCTCGTCATTAGATAAATTAGTTAGGGTATTTGCTTATTGTTTGCGTTTCGTCAACCGACTTAAATCAGATTCGCTCCATAAAACTTTAGTTGTAGACCAAATTGAATTCCATTCGACTTTACTATATCTCGTTAGATTTGTTCAATCTTATTGCTTCGCAGAGGATCTCGACAGACTAAAGCACAAGCAGAAGTGCTCGAAACCTCTTCGAAAACTCGCGCCCTTCTTGGATGCGCGCGGAGTCCTCAGGGTGGGCGGTAGACGGACACATTCCGCGATTCCGTATAAAGCCAAGCACCCGGCACTGTTACCTAACAAACATCGGCTCACGGAACTCATAATCGAGCGCACCCATCGTCTACACTTGCATCCGGGACGCCGAGCGCTACAATGTCTCTTATTGCAAAATTTCTGGATTCAGGGAGCCCAACAGACCATTAAACGTTGTCTGTCGCGATGCTATCAATGCTTTCGGGCGAACCTTCGTACTACGCAACCGCCCATGGCGGACCTGCCTCTCGATCGCGTACGGCAGGCTAAGCCCTCTTCAATCGCCGGAGTCGATTATGCCGGGCCATTCTTAATTTATCATCGTCGTTCTCGCGGAGCAACCGCGTTTAAGGTCTACGTTTGCCTGTTTGTTTGTTTTGCCACGAAGGCAGTTCATTTGGAACTCGCATTCTCTCTATCCACCGAATCGTTTTTGTCGGCTCTGAGACGCTTCATTGCTAGGCGTGGCCGCTGTTCGCGGATGTATAGCGATTGCGGCACGAACTTTGTCGGAGCTCATCGGGAGCTCATCAATTGCATGCAAGCCGCCTCGAAGCGAGAACAGATTCGATGGTCGTTTAACCCTCCCTCTGCGCCACACTTCGGTGGCCTTTGGGAGGCCGGGGTCAAATCTATGAAGACCCATTTAAAACGCGTCGTGGGAGCGCAGATCCTCACCGTAGAGGAATTCGGCACTCTTATAACACAAATAGAGGCCATCCTAAACTCCCGGCCTCTGTGCCCTACTAGCTCCGATCCTACTGATCTCAAGGTACTCTCGCCGGGGCATTTCCTCACCTTGGAGCCCCTCGTAGCGGTTCCGTACCCGGACCTAGAGCCGGTGCCGATAGGTAGACTCGATCGATGGCAACTGGTGCAACACCTGCACCAACAATTTTGGAGACGCTGGCATGAGGAGTATCTGCACACTCTGCAGCAGCGACCGAAATGGTTAAAGTCGTTACCTAATCCGGTGCAAAAGGACACGCTGGTCCTACTAAAAAATGAAAACGCTCCTCCCCTTCAGTGGAAGCGAGGGCGAATAACAGAGCTACGCCCGGGTCGCGACGGCATCCCCCGGGTCGCCATAGTGAGGACAGCAGATAGCCCTCTCACTCGTCCTCTGGTGAAATTGTGTCCCTTGTCGATGGACAATTCACCAGAGGATGACTAATAAAGTTTAAAATACATTGTATTTTGGTGGGCGGTATGTTTGGCGTATCGCCTTACATGTATATATATTTTACAGCATTTAATTTTCTCCTTGCTTTGTTTATTTTGTAGAATTATTATAGTTGCTTTATTAAACTCGTTTAGCACATATTTAGTTATTAGTTTACTGTTTGTTAATATTCGCGAGACGTCGGTGGATCGCGATTGAGATTTGTAAATTTATGCGACTCATCAATTGGTGCTGCCACCGTTTATCCACCGACGGCAGCGAATTACCCCCAAAAAGGGAGCAAGTACTCGCTCGCGGCACGTTACAGGACCGCGAGCCTCACTCAACGTTAAGGAGCTCTTGAACGCGCATCAAGACTTTCGGGCCACCCGACCGCGCTCTCCCCCGCCTTGGGGACCGATCTCTCGCCTGCCTCATTGCTTTGTGCCTGCTTGTGCCTGCCTTGCGCTTTCGCTCTTGTGATTATTTGGGGACCTGTTGCATTCGCCTGCACGAATAACCGGCAGAATCTGACCGCTCAAAGACAGGACGAGGAGCAGAACGAGGATGGGAGGAGCGCCGGAGAACGACGGGCGACCGAACGGTGAGTCACTTTCTCGCTTAATTTCGTTGCATGCGCATTTTGCTACTCGCTTTCTCGCTATTAACTAAAATTAGTCGTGAGGGGATATAAGTACCCCCCTGTGGTCCTTCAAGCAAAACCATAGAAAATCTCGCCCCCCGGGGATAGTAGAGACCCCCCCGCTAAGTAAAGTCATCGAAAAATAAATACTTTACAAAATATTTAATGTTTTGTATGAAAAATATCATGACAAAATTTGAAATATCTCAGGAAATTCTTAACAAAAGAAAGCTTCATTATAGTGTTTTGATAACGTCTCGACAAGGACTACAAGAATGTGACGTCTGTGAAGTTGGCCACTCTTTTTCAAAATTTGAAATAAATTATTGGAGTTCTGGATGCCCCAGCAAGAGTTCTAGAGTTCTCTATCGCTTTTAGAAAGAGTTCCGTCGATTAAAGTGACGAAAACACCATTTTAAAAATGGGGGGGTTAACTTCACAGCGCCCCTCATTTTTGAAAAAATCAATCTTTTATGGTGGATTCGGAAGTGTTTCAAAGAGTTCTAGAGTTCCCTATAGGTTTTAGAAAGAGTTCCGTTGAAATAACCCCAAAAATCAAAAATTAAAAAAAAATCTAATTATTAAAAAAATTAATTTTATGGTGGATTCGGAAGTATTTCGAAGAGTTCTAGAGTTCCCTATAAGTTTTAGTAAGAGTTCCGTTCAAATAACCCCAAAAATCGATAATAAAGTGGATAAATGTTGATCGTACCGGCTTTCTCGAGGTTTAAAAAATTAATCAATAATGCTGACCGCCGGAACTCCTTGGAACTCGTTAAAGGACATTCGGAACTGCACGAAAAATTTAATAGAACTTATAGAACTATCAAGAATCAGCCTCGAAGCGCTATGATCAATATTTAGAGAGATACACGCATTTAGAAAGATACAGCCATCCAAAGTGCGCCCTTAATTTCTAAGTCCCGAGGGGTAAAATTTTTTTTTTATTTGGGCGGTTTTAATCAAAGTTGTAGTAGCCCGCCAAAGGGTTCTATCGATGAATCAGGATCTTCGAAGTTCTGAAATAAAAAATGACAAAGTTACTGTTACCTTATATGTGTCAGCTCCAAACATTTTTAAGTCCCGAAGTTTTCTTCTTACAAAAGCAGGAAGAAGTGCATTCACTTCCGGATAGTGGACACGTTGTTGTAATACACATGGGTTGCAATCATTCGTATCTACCCATTAGAGAATAGCGATTTCTACTCTGACGGGTGAGATATAAATGCCACCCATGCGCACGTATGTGTCGTTATTTATTCCAGTTGCACAATTTTATCTCATTAACTTTATATTTACAAACAGCCTGTTTTATATTATACTGCGCGCGGCGCAGAATTAATTTTCGTGGTAATCACTGCGCGCGGCGCAGAATAAATTTTCGTGGTAATCACTGCGCACGGCGCAGAATAGATTTTCGTGGTAATCACTGCGCGCGGCGCAGAAGGAACTTTCGTGGTAATCACTGCGCGCGGCGCAGAATAAATTTTCGTGGTAATCACTGCGCACGGCGCAGAATAGATTTTCGTGGTAATCACTGCGCGCGGCGCAGAATAAATTTTCGTGGTAATTAGTGCACATTCTAACATAACTGAGCGATAAATTATTTTCTTCATCTTCTGATTTTAATTTGTTTTCTATTATTTTAATTTTTCTTGAATGCTTGTCTTTTAGGTCCGTGTATATTCATTCGTCTTTTCTTCTTGTATCATTTTTCGACTTTTGGTATGTATAATGTATAGAAAATAATTTAGTTATATAATCAAATATTGTCTCATCTTACTTATATCTTTATGTTTTAACATAAAGTACTACGTGTGGATATATTTCTTCATTTGTATTTGCAGTAGATCGTGCTGGGGGCATGTCGCTGAATTTGTACCAATGTAGACCTGTATATGTAAATGCTACATAATGTCCGTCTCTGTCTGTAAGGCCATATTTGATGTATGATGAAAGGCCTGCCAGAGAATAGTTATTATTTTCAATTGTAATACTTTTTGCTACGTCATTTAGCGTATGTTTCTACTGTTGAATGTTGTTATCTGTCATGTAGGTTTCGTCAGTGGTGATACTTGTGTCAATAATTATATGAGGTCCGTATGTTATGGTACGAGTAACGGTATTTTTACATTGATAACATGTTGTTTCTTTTGCACAAATGATTCTGTCGTCGATCGCTTGTTGCATATTATTGAAGCCTTTCTTTAAAATTTCATTAATGTTTATGTTATACGTTGGTGATGTTCTCTTATGATTGTAGCCACATTTGTAACAATTGTACTCAGTTGTGTAACTCGGGATACTGTCAAATAAGTAGTCTATCAGATGCGCAACATTACAGTTTGCATTAAGTGATAAATTAGCGCGCGTTTTACGTCTTTTCCTTGCCAACAATGGTAGGTTCCATAAAATCGATGCTCTTGTGCTGTAATCTTTCGCAATAATTTTTCCACGCTCTAAAATCTCCATTTTAAATTTTGCAAAGTTATTCGATTGAATTAATGCAGCCATATTTGTTTTATAAGTATTGTACATACCCATACCATTTACAACTACTTGAAAGGTAGAGTCAAATGCACAAGTTTCGCGTAGCAGTATTGGTTGTTTATCAATATCAGTCGATTTGCACATGGAGCCATTTTTTAAAACTGGAAGACCTGTACTTTTGTTTGTATTACTGAAATCCCAATCGGCGCATGGCGTTAGATAATTTGGTTTGGATTGTTTCGAAACATGTCTTTCAGGATTTTCGGATGTTTCTCTCTTTATTTTACATCGCCAATTTTCTATTTCGTTTAATGAATCTTGCTCCAGATAATCTTTATCCGTATTTGAAAAGGACTTATTTGTATTGTCATTTTTAGTAGGTGATTGTGTTGGATTGCTTTGGTCTGATGGTATTATTAAATTTGATTCTTCGTCATTCGCAATCAGATCTGCACTATTATATTTTAAAGGTGATTGTATGAGATTGTCTTCTTCATCAGGCATTTTCGCTGGACTAAATTCTTTTTCGCTAAAATCCGCATTCTCTTTAGGAGGCGACTCTATTAGGTTGTCTTTTGTTCTTGCTGGACTCGATTCTGTCTCATTTAAATCGGTTCTTTCATTGGATGAACCACACGTTATTTTAAGTTTACTGTCAAGGTATTCAATATGTCGTACAATAAATTTGTCTAATCGCGTGGGTAATTGATTTTTAAAGGCTCTGGTCTTTAAGTCGGCAAATTCAGCCTCAACAAAGGATGATGTAGCGGTCTGTGAACCACGCTTGAAATGCGGTCTCATCATACCTGTCCATAAAGGTAAGTAACTCATGAGATATTTTATTTTTATTGCGGCTTCGACATTATAGTACGCGTTTACGATTGTTCCATTGATTGAAGCATTGGCAAGTTTTTGAGCTTCAAGAAATATGTTTTCTGCCCAGGTTGACCAGTAACCGTCTGCAGTGATTTCATCATCTTTCATGCGTCTATGCTTTTCATGTTCTTCCGGATCGTCAATCGTAACTCCTTTAATTTTATTATTAATAAACGTGAGACAATTGTCGGATGGTAACGACACACCACTATCATCATGGCCAATTTCTTCGCTTAACGCAACAACTAATATGTATTTTAAAAATTGGGATATATCATCAAAATTATCCATCTCTGATATGCTTGCCCTAAACATCTTAAGAAAAATTGACGTACTTTAATCGCCTTGCCTCTTAGACAATCCCATCTAGCAATCATTGCTATAAAATGGCTAACATCTAGTCTCATGTAGCATGACGGAATGTCCATATAATTATTATGAACAATTTTATAGCATATTTGCAAGTAGTGATTTAAATCATTACAATTTGCAAATACACGTGCAACAGCGATCAGTATTGCCTTTCCAAAATCCGTTACAACAGTTCGAGGTTTTGGAGCACCATTTCTTATAATTTCTAAAAAGAAGTAACTTATTATGGCTGCATTTTGCTTTGCGGATACCATTTGGAAAGCTGGAAAATTGCCATGCTTAGAAGCGCAAACGCATTTATATAAGAATAAATGCGAAGATTTTTTGCCGTTAGGAAGACGTAATTTTTTTCCTATACTTCCTGTAGCATCTATTGCTAACAAGCTGTTCTTATCTGTATGGGCTGTTTTGTACATAAGCTGTTGCTCTGCAGTCCAGTACATGCAATAAAATGGATCCATTCCTATATTATATTATGGATAATACCAGTAAATCTAATGCGCTTTGCGGTATATAAATTCTTTAATGGATCGGTGTTTTCCAGCTGTAATTGTTTGTCCATTTCCTCTTGTTTAGCTTTGCGCAAAACTGTCGTATTATATAAAGTTGGTGGGACATCATCGCCAAATGTCATTATTCTATTGGCTTCTTCATTACGCCATACAGTGGCATTTTTATTTCCACTTACTAACTCACTTGCAATTTTTTCCCGCAATTCACCTCTCAATTGTCTTTTCTTTTTATGTTTAATATCTGCAGAAAATCCTCTAAGTATGCACTCAAAAATTATATCGTTTCCTTTCACGGGTTTACTATATAATATGCCCACAAGTTTCGCACCACATTCGTTGCAAGTACCCTTGAATGTTGCGTAGCATTTAGCGTCGCTACTTTTAAATACTTGTGCACGTTTAAATGTAAATGCGCACGGTATTTTAGTTTGTTGCCATATTTTGTCTGCAAAAATGTGGCTCCATTTTCCAGCTTGCAATAACATGTACTTACTAAATTTTGTGTTTTCTTTTTTAGGCTTCATTTGCGCCCACTTTTCTTCTGAAATCAACAACTGAAACTTCTCTTTCAATGCCTTCTCGCAAATAGAACTGTTATTCAAATCAGTTATATTATAAGAAGTATCTTTCGAATCATTTTTTGTATCTGTTTTATTAATTGCAAATGCATTCAATACAGCACTGTGCATGCCATTTCTGTCATTATTTAAAATTGTATGTATGTGTTTTGGCGTTATTTTGTCGGACCCACCATTTGTCATTGCCTCAGATATAGATTGATAAACTGCATGAGATGGTGGATAAATTGTACCATCCTCATGTACGGTTCTATATTTCTCGTCACATAAAATATTGCGCAACAATTCTTTGTCGTACATGTTAAATCTCGTCTTATGTCCTTATTATATTTGTACGAATATTTGTTATAAATTTGAGATTTTATTACCACGAATTATTTATATAATTATATGTATATATATATCTGTTATATATATTATTATAGAAAAAGAAAAACCTACAAAAGGTAACACATAATATAAAGTACAATTTAAATGTAACGATGCAAAATCCGTTGTAATACGACATAAACATATAAAATTTGCAAACATTTGACGTAATTGGTGAAATTTTCATAAAAAATTGGAAAAGTATTATATTGGATTTTGATTCATTGCATTTAATAATACTTTTATTACTTATTGTAACATATAATCAAGGATGTTAACGAACGAAAGATGATATTACATATGCATTATTTCAAATGCATATGTAATATCATCTTATGTCGTTAATGAGAGAGAGAGAAACTTTTTTTAAAGCAGCCGCCATTTTCTTAAAGAGGAGACGTTCTGTTGGCCACCGTTAAAAAGAACAAGAACCGTCTCAGCAGCTGCTGCACTCATACTTACACTGTGTGTGACATTTATGTTTAAATACTAGAAAAAATACATGGAATAAAATAAAAAAAAATCGTTTTCATATCTTTATTAGTGCCTTTGTAATAATTTCCCGAAAAAGAAGTACTGTTTTGGCCATCCAGCCTGCCCCCCGCCCCTTACAGTTGATTATTTACCAAAAATGTAGCACAATCAGGCATGGTATGTACATCGCACAGCAGTGAAGGTGTATATTGACACACTTTTTAGACATTCACATAATTCCTCATACAATAAAGAGAAAATTGCTTAGAAGCTGTATCTTATTTATCTGTGACTGTTTGCTGTACACAAAGGTTAATGTCAGCGTAATTACGGAGTATAAATACGTATCAGCATAATACGTATATTCCGTAATTATGCTGACATTAATCTGTATATATAGTAAATTATGTATAAATAAAACAAAACTTTACAGTAATTTTCTTGTACGCAGAGTTGTTGTGTATACATATATGTAAAAAGGATAATTATTTACTATAGGTGAGGCAGCTGTAATGACCTTGATCTTGACATATGTTGTCAAGGTCATCCTCCTGAGTGACCTTCAGAAGGTTTTAGCTGTCGCTCGATTTGTATTAAAAAGTTATTAACAGAAAATATTTGAAAAATATAGCAGTTATTTTGAGTTGAATATTGAAAGGCATAAAAGACTAATATGTATGTGAAAATAGTACATGTATGAACGAAAGAAAGTCTTTTAAAGCTGTGAATCGCTGATATATTGAAGTCTTTTTGTTAAAGCAGAGAACAGTTGGTATAAAAAAGTGGTAAATATTTACAATTAGGGCCCTAACGAAAAATCAATCGCCACTTAAATATGTTGTAGGGGAGGTCTTTCAGAGTAATTCTACGCAAGAAAAAAGTGGGGGACGGCATTGGTTTAGAAAATATATAATAGCAAATTGAAATTTCAGAATTTTTATGCTTTTTATTAGATATTATAAACCTATAGGTTAGTGACGCGCTTTACAAGTATGCGCTTTGTAAGTTGAAGCACATACAAAGAACATACTTGTAAAGCGCGCCAATAACCTATAGGTTAGTGACGCGCTTATAAGTATGCGCTTTGTAAGTTGAAGCGAGGTCCACCCTATACAGGGTTGGGAGGGAGGGTGCAGGTGGGGGTGCAGGAAGGTAAATTCTATGTATTTTTGCCCCTCTGCTTTAACAAATTATTTAACAAATAATTTGTTAAAGCAGAGAATAGTTGGTATATGAAAAGTACATGTTTATATGTACTTATTCATCGTACATATTTATATGTACGATAAATAGTTGATATATAAATATGTACTTTTCATATATCAACTATTCTCTGCTTTAACAAATTATTTATCAAATAATTTGTTAAAGCGCGCCGCTAACCTAATATAGGTTAGTGGCGCGCTTTACTTCTTTCGTCGATATGTCAGATTTTCTAACCTGAATAGTCGTCAACTGTAACGATTAATATCTCGCCCCTCTGTCCACGAGTGCACTTTGGTATATTAGTCTCTTATATATCTATCTCATAATACTCAAAATAACTGTTATAATTTACAAACTTTTTTATTAATAACTTTTTAATAAACAACGATTCCTTGCTAGAACCTTTCAAAGGTTACTCAGGAAAATGATCTCTGTAATATATGTCAAGATCAAAGTCATCGGCGTGGAGTTACTTTATAATATCTAATAAAAAGCATTAAAATTTTGAAATTTTAATTTGCTATATCTTCTAAACCAATGCCGTCCCCCACTTTTTTCTTGCGTAGAATTACTCAGAAAGACCTCCCCTACAACATATTTAAGTGGCAATTGATTTCTTGTTGGGGCCCTAATTGTAAATATTTACCAAAAAAGTATATAGGTATACAATTTTATGTGTTAGAAAGCACAAATATAAAATATTCTCTGCTTTAACAAAAAGACCGTTCAATATATCAACGATTCACTGCCTTAAATGATTTTCCTTCGTTCATACATATACTATTTCCACATATTAGTCGTTTATGTCTTTCAATCATATTCAAAATAAGTGCTATATTTTTCAAACTTTTTTTTGTTAATAACTGTTTAATAAAAAACGAGTGACGGCTAGAACTTTCTGAAAGTTACTCAAAAGGGTAACCTTGATAACATATTTCAAGGTCAAGGTCATTGGAACTGCCTCTCCTATACTAAACAATCACCGTAAAAAGTGTGTCAGTATGCAATGATACGTTCACTGTTGTGCGATACCAACATGCCTCAGCGTGCCAAATTTTCTTAAATTGTTTGGTCGACTTTGAATGCTTTACAGCTTCGTCATTTTCGTCCATTCTATAAAATCTGAAAGGACAATCGGTAATTCTGGGCCACTCGTACACGAAACAAGAAGAGTTAACCTTTTTCAAATGTATGCCATTATCATTAAAAATGTATAATAAAATATGTTCTTTTCAGATATTTACAGTGGAAAATAGTACAACTTACTCGTTGAGTACTTCCTCTGAACTCTTCCTCTTCTCGCCTATCCTTGAAATTGATCACAGTAACCGAAAACTTCACTTATGTCACTCGCTTTACATCTCGATCAATCACAAAATCTATGTATAAACGTACAATAGATTACTCGCACTCGCGACCTTCCTGATTGGTCGATGACAACCGCTAATGTCAGGCCCGCAAGAAACCGGCCGCCATGTCAGAGACGAGGCACGTACGTGATTGGTTGCCGGGCGCACATGTATGTGCGCATCTAGTAATGTGCGTGAGGTGCCGCGACGGAGATGGCGCCAGCGGCGACAAGGTGAGGATCGCCCTTGCACGTTCTTGTGCCTCGTGCCGTAAAGACGTTACATTTGAAACGAGATCGATTAAAGACGCAGATTCTACGTCGCACTTGACCGAGTTAATTATAAGTCGTCATCGAGTTCGACCCTTCCATTGTTCCATTACATTTGGATTAGTTTTCGGGCCGTATAGACCTCCGTCGGGAGGCAGGAGCGTTACCAAACGAAGAAGAAGAAGAAGACAAAACGACATTATGGAAAAGGAAGCAACGTATGTATTATAAAAGTTTTCGGAATGGATTTCGATCGGAATTGTGAATACTATTTTATACAATTCTATTCCGAATTCATTCCGAACAGTTTCATGATATATAACCTAATGTGTCCGATGTAGTTTTCAGAATTTTTATTACAGTAATATTTCCGATATTTATTGTCAGTACGGGAAATGTATAGTTTACGCCACGTACACTATAGATTTTCAGTACTTGCAGTCAATATCGTAACGTAGCTAAAGTTTACAACAGTTCCTATCATTTTTTTCATTACTGGTGTAATAATAAAGATTGTGTATAAATTATAGGACACTTCTTTCTGAAAACGATATTCGCCAACGAAGAAGAAAGGAGATTAACATGGATTGGGAAAGAGAACATGAAAGGGAGGAGAAAGAGAACACCAGAGAAAATGAAGAAAAAATGAGCGTGCAGGAGATAATTAATGAAGGAGATGAGGCTTGCCCGCCGCCTCATCGTAAAAGAAGAGAGAGAGGAGGAATAAATATGGAAGAAAGAAAGATCAGGTATGTTACATTTGTCAATGAAAAGTTTATTTTGTAAATAATTGCTGTATAATTGCCTCTTTCATTAAATGTTGCGTTATATGTTATAGGTATTATACCTCGAGAGCGCGGCGGGCAAGAGGTCCTCCTGGATGGAGAGCATCACAGCGTGGAGGCGAGTGGGGTGTTCCCCAATGGTCAGGATGGAGAGGAGGATGGAGGGGCGGAAGAAGCAGAGGAGGAGGATGGAGGGGAAGAAGAATAGGCAGAGGAGGAGGATGGAGGGGAGCGAAGCGCCCTGTCGTGGTCACAACGCAGGTGTATATATAATAGCGTTTTCCATTGTGAAATCTCGCAGCACTGAGTGCAATTTTATTGTTGTAATATAAAAATCACTTCACATGTTTTCAGTGTTTAATGTTCTACTGGCAAAAATTTGTCAAGCACAGTAGAACATTAAACACTGAAAATATATAAACTGATTTTTATATTACAACAATAAAATTGTACTCAGTGCTGCGAGTTTTTCCCAATGAAAAACGCTATAAATGATGCAACAACTTATATGTATTCTTATTATTACTTTTGTATTTTTATACTTATATATTCATTTACTTATGTATTCTTATGTATTCTTATTCTTATATATTCATTTACTTACGTATTTTTATTCTTACTCATGTACTTCTTCATATACTTTTGTATTTTTATACTTATATATTCATTTACTTATGTATTCTTATGTATTCTTATTCTTATATATTCATTTACTTATGTATTCTTATTCTTACTCATGTACTTCTTCATATACTTATGTATTCTTATAATTACTCATGTACGAGCCTTTTTCATTAAACAGAGTTTATATAACTTGCTGTAAATTTCTCTAATTTGCCAATATACTTCCTTCTTATAATTCGTAGTGATAACGCCTCTTTCATCGTTATTATTAATAACTTAATCTCATACACCAAACTGCTGTTAAAATGATCACTTTTGTTATATAAAGTTTAAATTAATAAATAATCGTGTAGAATTAATTTCTGATAAATCTCTAACGTCTTTATTTTGATAACGAAATAATTAATAACACGCTAGGCTATGACAATAATAACGTGAGTGCTGGTGCGTTAATTATACATCATACCTTGGATTTTAATCGCTAAACATATTAGTATATTATTACAATAAACTATAAATTAATCGATCCATGGTTGTCTCCCAGTAGAAAGTAGACATAAATATGACTAGGTACGTGATCATTGGTCAGGGGAACATGACAATCATGGTCATTGAAAACGTGGAAAAATTACAAAGAATAGTCATTTTAAAAAATAAACATGGTACAATAATTACATGGTCGACTTGTTACAGTCGTATTTCTACTGGGAGACAACCATGGATCGATTAATTTATAGTTTATTGTAATAATATACTAATATGTTTAGCGATTAAAATCCAATGTATGATGTATAATTAACGCACCAGCACTCACGTTATTATTGTCATAGCCTAGCGTGTTATTAATTATTTCGTTATCAAAATAAAGACGTTAGAGATTTATCAGAAATTAATTCTACACGATCATTTATTATTTTAAACTCGCCTCCACGCTGTGATGCTCTCCATCCAGGAGGACCTCGCCCGCCGCGCTCTCGAGGTATAATACCTATAACATATAACGCAACATTTAATGAAAGAGGCAATTATACAGCGATTATTTACAAAATAAACTTTATTGACAAATGTAACATACCTGATGTTTCTTTCTTCCATATTTATTCCTCCTCTCTCTCTTCTTTCACGATGAGGCGGCGGGCAAGCCTCATCTCCTTCATTAATTATCTCCTGCACGCTCATTTGTTCTTCATTTTCTCTGGCGTTCTCTTTCTCCTCCCTTTCATGTTCTCTTTCCCAATCCATGTTAATCTCCTTTCTTCTCCGTTGGCGAATATCGTTTTTAGAAAGGAGTGTCCTATAATTTATACACAATCTTTATTATTACACCAGTAATGAAAAAAATGATAGGAACTGTTGTAAACTTTAGCTACGTTACGATACTGACTGCAAGTACTG
>JASTWQ010001158.1:0-28169 GCA_035220615.1 Leptothorax acervorum
GTCAGGCCCGATCCACAGAAGATATCAGCAGTCAAGGATTTTCCAGCCCCCAGGAGCCTCAAAAATGTGCGCCAATTCCTCGGACTAGCAGGGTATTACCGCCGCTTTATACCACGGTTCTCGCAGGTGGCGAAACCATTGTCGCAGCTCACCAAGAAGGAAACGCCATTCACATGGAATAAGGAACAGCAAGACGCCTTCACCGCATTAAAAGAAGCACTCTGTAGCGAGCCCATCCTGCAGTACCCGAACTTCTCCCTGCCCTTTATCCTCACAACTGACGCCTCAAATTTCGCAGTTGGCGGCGTATTGAGCCAAAGGTACAGCGACAAGGTAGGCGACTTGCCTATCGCATACGCCTCACGAATTCTCAACTCCGCTGAGAAAAACTACTCTACCATAGAGAAGGAGCTCCTCGCCATCATCTACTGCACCAACCACTTTCGCCCCTATCTCTACGGGCAAAAATTCACTCTCGTCACCGACCACCAGCCGCTTACCTGGATGCACAGGGTAAAGGACCCGACGCACAGTGGGCAGAAAGTGCCTCTTTTTGGACAAAAATCTGCTGACAATTTAAATCTTCATCGATTTTAATGAATTTTTTTTTAAAATACTCGGGGAATCATCCACTATAATGTGTCACTGCTACAAATGCAAAATGATGCAATCTAACCTCACAAGAATCCATCAAGTCCCCTGCAAAATTGGAGACACTGAACGTCGAAATGCCTAAACTTTTAAACCCTCGACCCTTATACCCTAAACCTTTAAACCTTAAACCCTTAACCCTTAAAAACGTAACAAAGGTTATATTTTGCTGTCGGAATTAGCATTACCCAATATGCACCACGTGGAGGTTGCTCGATCAGTCTTTGCACATCATTTAGCCCTGAAAAGGGCCGATTTTAGATTTGTTTATTTTTTTGAAATAGTTTTTTATTTTTAGATTTATAATTTTTTTTAATTTTTAATTTTTATTTTTTTTTAATTTTTTAAATTTTGTTTTAGCGTGAGTGTGTGTTGTGCGTATGCGTATGTATAGGTATGTGTGTGACAGTGTGTGTAAATTTATATGTAAGTAGCTGTGTATTAAGTTTCCTCGGTAGGTAAGCGCGTTTCCATATTCTCCTTCTGATTTAATCGCTTCTGTTGATAGCGCTTTCTTTATTCTGTCCTCTTTTATTCTTAGAGAACTACACAACACACACTCATGCTAAAACAAAATTTAAAAAATTAAAAAAAATAAAAATTAAAGATTAAAAAAAATTATAAATCTAAAAATAAAAAAACATTCAAAAAAATAAACAAATCTAAAATCGGCCCTTTTCAGGGCTAAATGATGTGCAAAGACTGATTGAGCAACCTCCACGTGGTGCATATTGGGTAATGCTAATGCCGACAGCAAAATGTAACCTTTGTTACGTTTTTAAGGGTTAAGTGTTTAAGGTTTATAGGTTTAGGATATAAAGGTTGAGGTTTTAAGAGTTTAGGCATTTTGACGTTGTGTCTCCTGCAATTTTGCAGAAGACTTGATGGATTCTTGTGAGGTTAGATCGCATCATTTTGCATTTGTAGCAGTGACACATTATAGTGGATGATTCCCCGAGTATTTTAAAAAAAAATTCATTAAAATCGATGAAGATTTGAATTGTCAGCAGATTTTTGTCCAAAAAGAGGCACTTTCTGCCCACTGTGCGACGTCTCGGCTCATGCGCTGGCGCCTGAAGCTAGAAGAGTATGACTACGAAGTAGTCTACAAACGCGGCAGCGCAAATAATAACGCCGACGCTCTCTCGAGAAACCCACCTCGAGAATCTACGCCAGCAGGAGAAATAATTATTACTGAAATTATCGACGTCACAAAAGAAAAGGTGAAGGATATAATATTCCCATCCATTAAACCAATCCCCATCTTCCGCGAACTATGTCCTGTCAAGAAGAGAAGGCGTCTCGATTCTGGAAGCGAGTCTCCGTGGATCGGTTGGGATCATGAAGACCCCCGATCAGACAACACCAATAACAACTGCAGGAGCTGCAGTTGGAGCAACCGCGCCTGCGAGTCCCATCTTGTCAAGTTCCCCTGTAAGAGAAGCATCGACGAGAGCGATCAAGGGCAAGCTCTAGAACAGGATCGAAGACGAACACAATCGGTACCCCCGGTCGTGCCCCCTGATGAAGTTCCTACGCATAGACCGCGTGAAGGAAGAGTACGGTTTCACGACCCACCTGAGACCCACACACTATTCTACAGCCAGCAGGACGCAGCCGGTCGTGTAGACCTAGAGGACGAAGGAAGCGATAACAGAAGAGAAGGCGGGGCAGGCGAACAGTCTCGCGACAATAATGACCTCGGAACAAATAACGCCGCAGGCCACCCCGACCGCACACGGGACGACGGAGAACTCGAGAATGATAATAACCCTGAAGAATCACTCGCAATCGTGGCCGAAGCGCCAGCAGGACCCGTCAAACGAGGACGGGGCAGGCCTAGAAAATTATCTCCTGAACCTCCTCCCGCAATCGTCCCCACCGGCAGTGAACCCGTCAAACGAGGACGGGGCAGGCCTAGGAAATTACCTCCGGAACCTCCTACCGTAATTATCACTCCTCCGATACCAGCAACCCCCGTCGATGAACCGGGACCAACGGCCGACTACACGGGCGTAGAAGCAGATTTTACCACGGAAAGAGAAAGAGAGACAGCACCCGCTATAACACCATTCTACCCTGAAGAAGAAGAAGGACAGGAAGAAATCAGCCATCAGGACTACACCTACGTACCCGGCGTGCCAACTACCGACGACGTGGATAGCGACTCTGAATCCAACGCGTCATTCATGAGTAATGACGATTGCTACCTACCCGAGGTTAACGAAGAGCTCACGACCACTCACGGGATAGAGTGTCGAATAAAGGAATCTCGCGATCCCCTGCTCTCTCAGGACGACAATCTGGTCATTATAGTAACGGCCAACGGCCGTCCATTCGACGCCGGAGCGCACGAACTCTATCGGGAACAAAAGTTGCCCCCTCTAAACGAACTGATGTTAGGTCGAGCCCGCGCATACCCTGCCGAGTCGCCCAACAAACACATCATAGTTCTTGCCGCGAAGGAACGGGAAAGTATAAGGCTGGATCGTTTGATCCTAGACGAATGTCTTGCTTCGCTACTCGATGTGGTTACGGAATTGCAACTTCGTACCATTAGCATTCGTAAAACGGAAAGTTTGGATGACCACCCCTGGCGCACGATTCGGCTAGCGTTACAAAATATTTTCGAAAAACGACCTGTGACAATAACTATATGCTTGGGGCTTACTTCAAATCCACCAGCGGAATTACGGAAAGACATCATCGCAGAGGCTCATAGTTCGGCCGTCGGAGGTCATAAGGGCGTGACCAAGACCTACCATCGTGTGCGAGAGAGATATTATTGGGCAAAAATGAAAGAAGACATCTTAAATTTTATCAGACTGTGCAGAACCTGCCAACTGAGGAAGCTTGTTAGACAAAAGACCAAACAACCAATGGTCATCACAGACACTCCGGGCCAAGCGTTCGATAAGGTCGCGATGGACATAGTTGGGCCCATACGGCGCACGGTGAAGGGAAACCGGTATCTTCTCACCATGCAGGATTTGCTCACTAAATATTCGATCGCGGTACCCCTGGCCGAAATCACAGCGGAAGCCACCGCTACCGGCTTTGTCTATAACTTTATCTGCCGATTTGGATGCCCTAGGAGCATTTTGACAGACCAGGGCACTAACTTCACTAGCCTCTTGATGAAGAATATTGCTAAAAAGTTCCGTATACAGCGTTTCCGCACCACTGCTTTCCACCCACAGTCCAACGGTTCCCTCGAGCGCTCGCACCTCGTACTCATGGAATACCTAAAATGTTTTGTCAACAGGAACGAAAATTGGGACGACTTGATCGAAAGAGCCAATTTCTCATACAATACCTCGGTTCACGAAGGCACGAGGTACACGCCGCACGAACTTGTGTATGGTCGAACCGCACGCACACCATCGCAGCTCGTGTACGACGGAGATCCGGAAACGTATGACCATCACCTCACCAAGTTGTTCGACTGCATACGCGGGTTACAGGCCGACGCCAAACAAAATTTAGAGCGGGCTAAGCTAAGGAATATTACGATCCAAGGAATATTACGATCGAAGAATTAACCAGCAGACCTTTGAACTTGGTGATTACGCCTTCTTATTGAACCAAAAGAAGTCGAAATTCTCTAACGAATACGTCGGCCCATATAAAATCATCGAAGTGCTCGACCATCATAATGTTCGCTTGCAGATAAATAGGACTAGTAAAATAGTGCATACGAACCGCTTGAGAAAGGCGTACTACGAGGAACCAGGGTGAAACGCATTTATTATTTCAGATGGCTCCAATTTTTCTGGTGGGCATGCTCCTTCGGTTCGCCGAGGCCCTCTTGGGTTATGACTGTGGAGGATCCAGCTTCAATTCAACTACTGTCTCTCTCCTGGACGTCGGCGAATGCCACGCACCCGACGACAAGCCAAACGCTACCGTCGTGTACCTGCAGCTTCTGCAAACAGCCGAATACGCCGAGACATTTGTCCACGCCTGCAGAATCGAAATTGACCGACACATTACTTACTGCGGCATGCACTCGCATGTATCTTTGGTACAGGGAGGCCACCGTAAATACCTCGTCGATGTCGACCAGACAACGTGCTTCAAACTACATGCCACGCGAAGTTTCTCTTATGGACAGTCCGTACCTATCGTCGACCTAGATCCAAACTCCACTAACTATCGGACTATAACTCTTGCTGGGAGCGTCGCCGTAGACGGAACGTGCCACGGGTCTCAATACTCTGACCCCTACGGCACCTGGAACAACGTCGTCGTCGAAGGATCGATCTACATAACTTACAAAAGCTACCACGCCACGACAAAACCTTCACAAGACCTAATAATTCTACGGTCCGGCACCCATTGCAAAATTTCCGAGCTTACCTGCATCGACGAGGACGGATCTAATGTATTCTGGTCCCCACTTCCTGATAATTCTTGTAAATTTCACTCCTACGATGTACTTTACCAAGGGATCGCTACCAAAATTTTCGACCCGGTATCTCGCTACCCCATCATCTACTCCCTCACTTCGGAAGACACGACGTTTGCCTTGTCAAAGAAATCTGAAAGATCTATCTGCGGATTTACACTGATTTAGACCGAACATCCTAAACTTGTGATTGTCGAAACAGCCAAAGACAACCCGTTTGCTCCCAAGGGCCGGATTCTCACTAATAATCTTGACGCGTTTACCTATATAAACTCCAAATTTATTTACGTTGAGAAGCACATCAAGCACCAAATCAACGCTCTCTACCAGAACATTATCTATCAAAAATGTCAATTAGAATGGCAAGAACTTAAAAACGCTCTGTCGTTGGCTAACATCAGACCAGATCTCTTCGCTCACCACCTGATGAAGGGACCGGGCTATATGGCTGTGATCGCCGGGGAGGTGGCCCACATCACCAGATGTATACCCATCGAAGTCGCCAGGAGGGCAACGCAAGACTGTTTCCTAGAGTTACCGATTACCTTTAACAATCAGTCTGCCTTTCTAACACCCAAAACCAGAGTGATCACACGTACCGGGACAGCGATCGACTGCAACCCCCTCATTCCTGTAATGTACCTGATGAGAGGAGGATGGGTCAGCTTGACTCCGCTGCCAGCCGCGGTGACATCCCCGCAGACACTGGAACCGCTTTCGCTGCCCGAGTGGCACTATACCGATGCCGAATATCTCGCTAGTAGCGGGATTTACACCGAGAAGGACCTCAGTCGTCTGCGGGAACACATCATGTTCCCGCTCGAACACTCCACTCGGATGAAGAACTTCGCCAAGGCTGCCGCAGGACATCGCGTGCCTTTAGACGGATTTTCCATTAACAATCTCCTGGACGAAGACGCCCTCAGCAGGATCGCCGGGACAACAGCAGAGCGACTCTGGGGCGGGTTCCTGAAATTCGGCACAGCCACCGCCGGATTCATCGGGATTTGGCTGGTAATCAAAGCCATTAAAACTGTTGCAGATACCATCATCCACGGATACGCTCTCCACTCCGTCTATGGATGGAGTGTGCATTTGTTGGGAGCTATATTTTCTTCCGTGACAAACCTCTTGCTGCACCTCGGCGGGAAAAGACAATCGCCCGCAGAGCGAACACCAGCACCACGAGCCGCCCAGCCTATAGGCAACCTATACAAAAGCAGCGCGTCCATCGAGACAGCGGACCTCCCGGCTGTGAAACCGCGGTCCAACAGCGCTCACTTCTTGGCTCAGACTGGGTCTACTTCTTCGCTCTACCCCATCCAGCAAGCTGAACTGGCGGTTATTAACGAGTCTCTTTCAACCCTGGAGCAACGTTTGAACCGATACGTGCCCTAACTCCTGTCAACTTGCAGAAGCATTGAAACCCAGCAGCCTAATTTCCACGTCATGTAGGACTAACCTCGCTACCTCGGCGCTCGCACATCCCGTGCTCGGAGCTTAAGGACGGGGGTGTGACGTCCGTCGGTACATTTCTTCTCCCCCCCCCCTTTTTTCTTTTTTTCTCGGCGACAACGACGCCGATGGTAATAAAATAGTTAGAGCAATAGTAACAGTAGCAATAGTAATAATAGTTGCTGTAATAGTAGTCATAGCGGTAATAGTAGTAGTCTTAGGCGTTAACATATAATACGTATAGTAACATTAATCGAACGCATTAATATCGCAAAAATACCTGTACTACGTAAAATTATATTGTTAATAAATAACCAATATACCGTGCCTCTCGGTTATTTCATTCGATCTCAATCGCGTATATTTTCTCATAAATCTTATGTTCACAACTTGATATTAATTTTTCACAATTTACAAATTCGTATACGAAAACTGAGAGATATTTCAAAGTTTTTTATTTTTGCTTGAATATCGTTTTAAGCATCATTAATCTGAATTTTTTCAGTAACGTAGCAGAAACTTAAAAAATAATATTAAGGAACGCGTACCGTCAGCGGTTTTGAGAAGGCGCGCGGAGAGCCAGACGCTCTCACGCTCACCCGAGCCGGTTATCTTGAAACGGATGCTGTCGTCAGCACCTTCCCACAGCGAATACGCCTCGCTTCTTAACAGCTAGAAATAATTAATTGCAAAATCTTTTGAATTACAATAAATGAATTGGGAATCAATCTCGAATTGTTGTCACAAATAGTAAGCGATGTGCATCGGCAACAACAGCGACAGCGCCGACGCTAACCGCTCGCCTTCTCCCGCGCTATAGATCTAGGATCATAGACTAGATTTAGTAAGTAGATGCGACCTTGCGTAGCGACTGAGTCGCTTATCCAAATTTATTCGTAATTATAGCAATAAGAAACAAAGGAGATTTCTGCACCTCGCGACGCTGACACCTGAGACGCACGGTCCGTTGGCCCTTCCCCTGCCCTCGTACCGCACCGCGCTCGGCAATATAAGACCCTGCCGCGAGCCGCGGGCGCTCCTTTTGTGTCGCGAAATTGTCGACAGTCACTTCACGCTACTCCACTTTAAATCTACAACTTAGAATACCTTCCCTAAGTAGAGTCAGTGAATTTTTTTTTTTTCTTACCAAGTAGAGTCAGTGCAAGCTCCCCGGCGGGGTCTTCGGCCGACCAGAGCGAAGGTGCGTACCACGAGCCACTCGCAGGTAGCAGCCTTCTCCGAAATCAACAACCGACCTCTCGATCGAGGCTTCGAGTATACGAAACCCCGTAAGTCACATACCGTCGCGAAAGCGCCCGCCTGTTCTTCCGCTCGGCCCAGGCAGCGCTTGCCACGTTACCTTACCGTTCGCCTCTTTTTTTTTTCTTTCACGATTTTGTGATAACGAGGGGTAGTTCTCGCCGAATAACCACTTACGTTTTAATTTCTTTACCGTTATCTATTGCGCTGTCGATCTCGGCACCGAGGTTGTTCGGTGTCAGAAATGAAGCGTATGTGTGATTTTTAAATTACGTTAAATATATAATTTGGTATCACTAAACTACCGGGAGCTACCCTGTTAAACAAAATCTGTATTGAAAATAATATAAAGAAAAATGCAGGAAGTTTTATGTAGATACCGCATATGAAAATTCATATACGAAGTTGAAAATTTAAAGGAGTGGTGTTTCGAAAATAAAAGTATCGAGCAGTAATATCACTATGCTAATCTGTTTGAAAATTTATATACCTGTAAGGAAATTCTGATCTTTAAGCATATCTAAATTAAGAAACAGGTTTTATAATTTTTATGAATTTTACTATGAAATATATATGAATTCTTGTTTCCATTCGCGCCTTGCAATTTCGAGGAAAGACAATTGTCGTAAGGAAAGTTTACGCATATCATAATATTCAATTTCGAGTGCATCGTATTTTTCAGCTCGCCGTAATTAAAATCCAAGTATTGCATTTTCAATATGCTCTGTTTGTAACAAATAAATTTATATACAAATGTTCTCATTTATTTTTCTTTTAATCGAAAATATGTATTATTACCTTGCGCATTCCAAAAATCTTAAAAGGGTTTTTAATGTCTAATGTTGTGTGTATTAAATTTCACATCAGTGAATAAAATTCATGTTTGTGTATGAATTTAGTTATACAAGTGCAAGAATTTTTATTTCAGATACCCAGTTTGCAAATTTCGTTTACCGTGTTATCGTAAAGGTGTTGTAAATTTCCTATCCTTTTCCTTGTGTATCTTATTCATGTGTTATATAAATACGCCCCCTCGCCGGACGTAACAATATTTATATCTTCCAATAAAAAAGGATTCAAATTTTTATTGCCATCTGGTAAGAAAGTACTACAGAAATTGTTTACAATTGGTAATTTTGTTTCAAGGTACAGCAGCATTGCTGTACCTTGGAACACCTGTTAAAAATTGTAATTTAAAAAGAAAGTAAATTTTTTCAAAAAAATATAATATTTTATTAAATTTAGTTACATTTAGGTGAATTATTAAACTGAAGAAAAATAATGAAATCTAACGAGATAAATCATTATCGTCATAAATAAAAACAGCCGTTCTCTTATTTCATGAATTTGATAAGTAATCTTGCGTGTTTTACTTAATTGCTTTTACTTTTTTTCTGATAAAATATGTATTAATAAAATAAAACAAAGAGGAAAAAATTGTTAATAAAATATAATTAAAAAATAAAATAATGTTACGCTTAAGTCTAATAAGTTATTTAAGCATCTTTTAACAGACAATAAAATCAGGGTCGTCTAAATCTTCACTGTCCGAATTATCTTTTAACTTAATTTTCTTTTTTGCAGCTGATACATCAAACGCCATAATATAACAATTAAGACGACGACGATCCGCCGTGCTGTTTTTCTCTTCGCTCTTATCGCGTTACATTTGCGTACGCGATCGCGTCTAAGCGTCTAAGAAATCACCGAATATTGTGAAGTGAAATATCTCAAGTAATTAATAGTATCGACTCAGAATACTTTTATAAATTTAGAAAAAGTCTGTTGTTTATTTAAAAAAAATAAATTTAAGAAAACTGTGCGATAATTTTAGAAAAACTTTTATTAGTCTATTAAAATTTATTATTTATTATTTATGTAATTATATAAATTTTTTCAAGACGATATTAGATAAGAAGAATTTAAACTTTTATTTTACAAAGTTCATTGTATCACGATTAGAAAATTAAAGATAGAAGAATTAATATGATAAGTATCGATTTTATAATGTTTTGCTGATCATATATATACACACAAATTTTCCACATTCCGCACGAATGTCACTGTGTGATAAATTGGGCGGCAAGACAATATCGTAGACCCCTTAATTCCAAAATAATAGAGCGGGAAAATTGTGGTTGCAGTGGCATTATCGTATTTAGGACGTATAACGTTGAAGTTTTTTGTCTCCCCCCTCTCTCTCTTTCTCTCCCTTTTTACCTCTCTCCCCGCGATTGTTGAGCTGTAAGCGGATTGCGCTAGCTGTTCATTAAATTAAGTAATTAATATCGGAAATGATCATGTGATATATAGTGCAAGCGGCATACTAATGGTGAAGCTGCGTGTGTTGCACAAAATTTAAATAGATTTCGCGAATCTTATATTGCTGCAATAATAGTACATAATGTTGCTGCGGATAAGTGCGGCTCAGTAGGTACTTTTTCCACATGTCGGCGTTGATTAAAATGGGCATATGTGCACGGATATATGTTACGGATTTTTAGATTATATTATATTTTTGGCTTTAAAGAGACCGAAAAAGATATTTTGCATTTTCGCAATATACGAGTTGCTTTTATCAAATACTTTATGCTTACATTTAACATTAAGAAATTTGTAACGCATTGTTTATTGAAAACTTTATCTACGAATATTAAAAGCAAGATAAAAAATGATATTTATGAAAGTTCTATAAGGAAGCAAAGATCTTAAAGAAAATAGCTTATAAGAAATATTTGTCACGCACACACAATCTCTTTTTATAAATAATTAAATATTAATGTACTTTTGAAACTGTAATCTGTTGAAATCTTTTTTCTTTCAGCATTTAAAATTTCTTTTTTTGTTAATTCCTTTATTATGTACAATATATTAATTTAATACTGCTACTTTTAATAAAGTTAGATCATGGATGAATTAGTGTTCTTATGCAATATTAATTTACACTCTAGTAAATACCAATTTAACTTTAATATTGGTAACTTCAGCAGATTTAAAACCTTACATAACACCATTTATACGCCGTTATTTCCTATAAAACACGATGAAATATAGTAGACAGATTTACTTGAATAATTTGCGAATTAGAATATCGTTTATAGCATCGTTTAAGATGTAACTTTAAGCCGTACGCAAAGTGAAAAGAGCTGACAAAACGGGTTATTTTCGCCGCTCAGAAACTGTGCGTCAAAATAGCGTAAAGATATGATTATGTCAGCCGGGATAATTAAACACGTTGGCAATTATTTAAGAGTAATGATGCGCAGATGCATTTATCAACGCACAGGACTGCTTCGCCAATGTTCAGAAACACTTAGTATTACCATTAGTAATCTAATAACGCAATGTTAATATTTTTCTTGAAAAGTCACGCACAGGACTCCCGAAATTTACCTTTTATTCTATAACTCGATATTTCCATTGAACTAATGAAACAATTGCTTTCATTAACCACTATTATCTATGGTTATTTACATATTCTTAAAATTGCATAATACGTTTTTCATCATTCTGAACATTCTTGCTGTTTTTATTTCGTTATGCTGAATGCTTATTTAACAAATCGAAAAGTTACAAATGTGTAGGCGATTCGAGCCGCAAGTTTCGTGAATGTATCTATAAACACTGCACTTTTCTTCGCACGTCGAGAAGGCTGACAGATTAAGTTACTGTTGTAACGCCAGAACAAGTGTCGTTATTGTCAGAGTTCAAATTGTAACTCATCGATGAGGTTACAATAACTGTCACGACGATCACAATCAATTATTATCGATCATTGGATAGTCGGTGAAAATTACATGGTAATTAGTTTTTAATAAATTACTTAAAAAGTTAGAATACTTTAGTATTGTATTTTCGTGCTGTTAAAAAAATCGATGTCGATAGACATTATGGCGTTTGATGTATCTATAACAAAAAGCGGTGATATCCGTACAAAATTACCTTTTACAAAAAGGTAAAAAAAAGACGCCAAGCACGCGTGGTGTACCTTGAAAAAATCGAAGTAGTTATCTTTGTACCTCGAAAAAATCCAAGCAATATCTTTACCTTGAAAAAATCGAAGTAACATATTTATTACAAAAAAAAAAAGAAATGATATCTTTAAATTATGCGCCAATTAAATATATATTATATCAAAAAATAACTATTGTTCTTTTAAAAAATGTATTCCCATTAAAGTGAAACAATTAATATAAAATATGAAAAATTTTAGTGAAAAAAACTTGGCGCTGCTAAACATAATAATATATATTAATAAAACAATTTCTATAAATGGAAAAAGTACTTTAAATTAATGTGTGAAAGTCTCTACATTCACATTGTCATTATCAATTTAATATTTTAAATTAGTTATTTATTGCTTTCAAATATTTTAAAATTTAGCAGCGCCAAGTTTTTTTCACTAAAATTTTTTATATTTTATATTAATTTTTTCACTTCAATGGAAATACATTTTTTAAAAGAACAATAGTTATTTTTTGATATAATATATATTTAATTGGCGTATAATTTAAAGATATCATTTCTTTTTTTTTTTTGTAATGAATATGTTACTTCGATTTTTTCAAGGTAAAGATATTACTTGGATTTTTTCGAGGTACAAAGATAACTACTTCGATTTTTTCAAGGTACACCACGCGTGCTTGGCGTCTTTTTTTTACCTTTTTGTAAAAGGTAATTTTGTACGTAGTCAACACCACAATGCGAGAATGGCCTTGAAACGGTAACGCGACTAGAAGGTAATGAGCCCATTATGGCTTCTGACTGGCTCGGTTTAGCCCTAAAGCATGTTACGCAGTTTCGAACAACTTTTCGCGTGATTAAGCGGAGTGATAAAGGCCAGAATCTCTGCCTGACTGCAGCCATGGTTGCATGCGTCCCGGCATGCATGTTACGCACGTGTTCTTGTCTTATTATCCATTTCGTAAACTCGTGGTCGCGAGGTAGCAAGATGAGGTGACACGCGTCGAATTTTAACTCGGAATTCTCTAATCTACCCCCAACCCTGATCAGCCCGGTTTCGTCCATGAAAAGGGACAGGGAAAGTATCTTGCTGGATGCGCTGACAGAGCTCCCTTTGCTCAACGCTCTGTATTCGTCAGGGAATGAGCTCCTTTGTAGCGCTTTGCACACGACGCCTAAGGCGTACGACATCTCGATGTGAGAAACGAATACGGTGGCCGGAGTCGGTTGATGCGCTTTATGGAGCCTGAGACAATACGCTATGATGCGGTATATCTTGCTCAGGCTAGAATGCTTCTTGATTAGTCCGTCGACGATAGAAGGACTGATGACGACGACGGCTGCCGCTGCTTCTCGTCTTTCGGGAAGATCATCTCCTAGGCGAGTAATATCCTTACTTGGCCAGCGGTCTTCTTCGTATTGCAGAAATGCGGGGCCATGCCACCATAAACTTGCGCCTACCAGCTCGTGCGGATAGAGTCCGCGTGATAGTACGTCGGCGGGATTGTCTGCTGAAGGAATGTGCCTCCAATCTTCTATTTTAGTTAAACGCTGGGTAAATATGCATATTAGGTCAAACCTCACCGATGGCCTTGACTTTGACATATGTTGTCAAGGTCACCCTTCTGAGTGACCTTCAGAAGGTTTTAGCTGGCGGTCATTGTTTATTAAAAAGTTATAAACAAAAAAAGTTTGAAAAATATAGCAGTTATTTTGAGTATTGAAAGGCATAAACGACCTTGACCTTGACATATGTTGTCAAGGTCACCCTTCTGAGTGACCTTCAGAAAGTTTTAGCTGGCGGTCATTGTTCATTAAAAAGTTATAAACAAAAAAAAAATTGGTGGGGAAAATTATTTAAAGCAGTAAATTGTTGGTATATTGAAAATAAAGTTATTTAAAGCAGAGAATAAAGAGTATGTGCTTCAACTTACAAAGCACATACTTGTAAAGCGCGCCACTAACCTATAGGTTTTGTCAATAACCAACTATTATCTGCTTTAACAAAGCTTTAACATGCTTTTGCCATGATTAAAGCAGAGAATACTTGTATTCACACTTTCTAATACATAAAATTGTGTATATACTTTTCAATATACCAACTATTCTCTGCTTTAAATAACTTTTCTTTCAATATACCAACAATTCACTGCTTTAAATAATTTTCCCCACCAAATTTTTTTTGTTTATAACTTTTTAATAAACAATGACCGCCAGCTAAAACCTTCTGAAGGTCACTCAGGAGAATGACCTTGACAACATATGTCAAGGTCAAAGTTGTTTATGCCTTTCAATACTTAAAATAACTGCTATATTTTCAATTTTCTTTTTGTTAATAACTTTTTAACGAACAATGACCGCCGGCTAAAACATTCTGAATGTCACTCAGGAGGGTGACCTTGACAACATATGTCAATGTCAAGGTCATCGGTGAGGTTTGACCTAATATGCATATTTACCAAACGCTGTACTGTACCAACTCGGTTGGCGACGAACACTTCCCACCTCCGGGAAGGCGAAGTTATCCAGTTTAGGGCAATGGTAGAGTCAGACCAGAGAACTTTCTTGAAATGCGTTATGTCGATCGATGTGCTGACCTTGCCCAGCAATTCAGCCAATAATAGTGTCGCTTGTAGCTCTATCCGTGGCAGCGATATGGCGCTACGCGAGATTTCGAACAAAGTAGTTCGGTGCGGTATCGGCTGGTACCGAGTTTCGTCCGAACCTATATGCAGGCTCCGTATGCCTGCTGGCTGGCGTCGCAGAACCCGTGTATTTGTATCAGCTGGGGGTCTGTGGCAAACTTTACGCACCGCGGAACTCGTACTTGTTTTAAGCCCGGCAATTGTTCCTCCAGTTTTGACCAACGCGCGTGGATGTCCTGTGGTACGGACTCGTCCCAATGGCTACCTGATTTCCACAGGTCTTGCAGAATGAGTTTTGCGATAACAATGACAGGTCCGAGGAGACCGAGGGGATCAAATAATCTGGCCACCCCAGATAATATCGTGCGCTTGGAGATGGTACCGTGAACCTCCTGAATGTCGTGGGAAACTTAAAAGGTATCTTCGGATTGGTTCCATTGCATTCCGAGGATGCGAGAGTTCGCACCGCTGCAGATTTCTACTGGCTCGTGGCTCTGATCCTGGACGTCTTTTAATAACTCCGGGCAATTCGATGCCCACTTGCTCAGTTCGAACTCCCCTAGTCGTAGTATTTCCACCACTTGATCGCGAACTATCCTTAGGCCATCTTTTGTGTCCGCCCCGGTCGCAAAATCGTCCATGTAACACCCTTTCTTGATGTGGATCGATCCCACCGGGAATCTCGATGCGTGTTTCTCGGCTAGATGGTTGAGACATTCTGTGGCTAGATATGAGGCAGTTGCAGTGCCGTAGGTGACCGTTACCAGCTCGTATAACTCGACGTCGGCATCCGCATCGCTCCGCCACAATATTCGTTGAAGATGCGTCTGTGATGGGTGTATCAGAATCTGCCGGTACATCTTGATTATATCGGCAACGATGACGTATGGAAAAAAGCGGAAACGATTTAGGAGGGAAGTCAAATCTGGCTGGACGACTGGTCCTACCCTGAGCGCGTTGTTCAGAGACACTCCAGTACTGGTCTTGCAGGATGCGTCGAAGACCACCCGTATTCTGAATGACTGCCCCGCAATCTTAACCACACTGTGATGAGGCAAGTAGACGGCTGGCGGATCGTCATCAGGTTGCACGTTTACCAACTTCATGTGGCCGAGTGCGGCGTACTCCTGCATAAAGCGCACGTAATGATCTTTTAAGGTTGGATCACGTTTAAAACGCCTTTCCATAGACCGCAGTCGCTTCATCGCGATGTCTCTGGACTGTCCGATTTTGGCCATCACATGCTCCTTGACCGGAAGCTTCACGACGTATCTACCGGACTGGGTTTGAGATACGTTGTCCGCAAAATGCTTTTTACAGATAGCCTCCTCGATGGTGTAATTGGCTGCCTCGTTAGAGATGTCCTCCTGTTGCCAAAAACGTGTTAATTCCTCGTGTAACTGTACGTTGGTTACCGTTGCGTGGAACGATTGTATCCTCTGAGTTGGTTTCGATGGATAACCTAACCTGCCTGCTAGGATCCACCCCAGACGCGTCTTTTGTAGCGTCGGATGCGTTTGAGATGATTTGACTTGCCCCACGCATAACAGGTCCCAAAATAAGTCCGCGCCAATCAGAGCGTCGATCTCGGATGACTCGTGAAAGCGGGGATCGGCGAGCGGTAGATTGCGCGGGAGATTAAAGTCGCCACGATTGAGAGTGAACGACGGAAGCTTGTCCGTGACTTGATCCGTTACGATGCATTCAACGTCGACGGAATATGAATTTATGTGCGATAGCATTTTTAATCGAATGATCCGAGTAGACCTTGTGGTTGCGCCATTTATTCCCGAGATTGAAATATTTAGTGAACGCGGCTTTAGACCGAGAGCAGATACGAAACCCTTTGAAACGAAATTAGCCTAAGAACCGCAATCTAGCAACACGCGACAGAGTTTTCGCGCGCCCGTATTATCGTAGACGTACACGACCGCCGTGGATAGCATGACGTAATTGCCGTTAGAAAGACGCGACGCGTGCGCCACCAGTGCAGTCGGAGATGCCGCTGAAATCGATTCCGCGTTTCCCTTCTGATCGCCCTCGGGCGTCTCAGAAGCCGTCGATGCATGTAGTAATGTGTTATGTTTCGCCTTGCAGACTCGGCAATTACCTGATGGGCATTTGTTCGCGATATGAGTTGTAGAGCGTAAACAGTTATGACATACCTTTAATTTGCGAATTTCCGCGTTTCTACGAGGGACAGGGAGAGCTAAAAAATCCTTGCAATGATATATAGAATGCTCCCCGCTGCAGTAGGTACACTTGAATTTCAGCGTCGCGACACACGCTGCTTGACGCTTCCCGTTTGCTGTTGAACGCGCGTTAACGTTCTTTGTCAGAATAGCGCTTGACTTGCCGGTAGCCTCGAGGACTTGGCAACGATGGGTAACGAAATCGACGAGCTGTTTGAAAGTCGGAAGCTCGGAACCAGTCAAAGAAGTTTGCCATTCTCGCAATGTGAGCGGGTCGAGTTTGGAGCTTAACACGTACACGAGTAGATCGTCCCAATGAGATGTCGGACGTCTAAGTGCCTGAAGGGCATGTATGTGTTTTGACGCGCCGTCGGCAATTTGCCGCAATTCACAAGCGTTTTCTTTGCTCATAGACGGCAGCTCCATAATGGCTTTAACGTGCGTGTGCACGATAATACGCTTGTTATCGTAACGCTCTTTTAAAAGATTCCACGCGATTTCGTAATTGAGGTCCGATATCTCGAGGGAGTTAATCACGTCGCTCGCTTCGCCGGTAACTGACGCTCGTAAATATTGTAACCTCTGAACGTTGTTTAACGACGCGTTCGAATGTATGATCGAATTGAAAACGTCGAAAAGAGGAAACCACTCGTCGTACTTGCCGGAAAATGTCGGAAGGTTCAGCTTAGGCAGGCGTACGTGGGTCACGGATTCTGGTGCTTCGGAAACTGTGGAATTTGACGGCGACGGTGCCGTAACATTGCGTGACGCGCCACGAAGTGAGTTTAGAAGTTCTCGAATTTTTGCGGATAGGCTATAAAAGGCTTCTTCGAACGCAGCGCGATCGTTAACTTCGCCGTCGTCTATGATTTCTAATTGTGACTGTACCGAATTGTACTCTGACCAACAGTTCTCTAGCTTTGACCGACGCTCCTCAAGCTGAGCCGTTACCATCGGTGTGACGGTACCGACATTCTCGACGTACGTATTGATCCGCGTACAGGATCCTTTGATAATCGCGCGCTGTTTCCGTAACGCGGCATGATCCGGCTGGGTAGCCATCTTGAAATGACGCCGCGAAAGATTTCTCGAGAAAGAATGTATGAAACGCGAATGAATCGAACCGACGCGAACGCTGGGTTGCCACTCCTACCTGATAACGCAAGCGAGCGCTAATCCTCTCGGCGAGGCTCTGCACGTAGTCCTCCTGGCACCAGGACGGACGTCGCTGGGCTGCGGACCCTCTCGATGCGTCGTGGTATGGCGGGATGTGGCGGACGCACGACGTTCGGCTGCGAAGAACCCCTGGTTCCGTTGTGGCACAGCGGGGCGGGAATGTGCGGCGTTAGGCTGCGTTGGAGCCTCTCGTACCTTTGCGCGCCCTTGCGCTGCCTCCCAGACGGGCGTGTTCTCGCTCGTCCTGATAAGGACGCGAGCTGAGACTGGTAGCTCAATGGCGGGCCCCCTTGGTGGGCCTCTGGTATGGCGGGCTTCGCGCCCACGTTGTTTCGACGGCGTGTCTGCAGTCTAGCGACAGGCTCGTCGTTTCTAGGCTGGGATCGTCGTAGCAACACACCGCGGTCGGGATCTTGCTTGCGACCGGGCGCTTGCTAACCACCTCGAATGTCGGACGTCTCGGATGTCCTGTCACGGTCGCCAAATGTTTTGTAAGCCTCGTGGCCTCCCATGCAGGTGATCCGGTAGCTTTTCCTCAGGATCGGGCGTGGTCGAGAAGGAAAAGATTCTCTCCTCTGCTTTGTATATTTATTAAGCACTCGGGTGATACAGCGGATAAAGCGCGGTCAATCGCTCGACTTGAACGGCGCGTGCGACTCGTACGACGATCACAATGGTTCTCTGTCGACCGGTAGATGCGGCCGGAAGTCGCCGATGGTAGCGCGGCGGTAACTAGGCGGAAAGGACGAGAGCGAATAGCAGGCTCGATCGCGCGCGGTAATTATGAATCGTTAATACAGGAGCGGACACGGAATATATCATACACCGTAGTTCCTCGTACTCTTGTAGGAAGGAAGAGTAGAGTTGTCGGTAAGGCTCGTCCGTTGAGAGGCGCCGTAACAGGCGCTGCAGGCACCCCTGAGCAGTGCGCCTGGAGTCGCCGAGTTGAGAGGTCGGAGACTTGAATGGAAGCCGGACGATGTAACGCCCGGATGCATCCCGTGAGTGGGTGGCCTTGAAATGAGCTTCGCATTCCGCTTCTTCCGGGGTGAGATGGCTAGAAGGTGAGGACGGGGCTTCCTCCTGAAGCCAGAATGAGGCCAGAAGATCGTGAAGGTCATGGTTCACGGTGGCCTGACAGGCCGTAGCGCCGGCAGGAGTAGAGGTCGAGAGGGGACCGAGAACGATCCAGCCGAAGATGGTGCGTTGAGCGACGGGCTCATGCTCCGCACCCTTGAGAATTTCCGATTGGATGAAGAGTCCGTAGGTGTCCGCCCCGAGGATCAAGTCGATGCGTCCTGGGGTGAGAAAGGTCGGATCCGCCAGGGGTAGTCCCTGAAGATGAGTCCAATGGCGATCTAAAGGCCCGAAAGAAGGAAGTTGTGTAGTGAGCTTAGGAAGTACGTGGGCGGTAATGAGAATAGACCGGGAAGAATGGATGGATTGTAAAATTACCGAGACGGTGCCGCACGTATGTCCAGAGGGAGAGCCGCCAATGCCAAGGATGGGGATCGCCGATGGCTGTTTGAGGAGTCGGAGCCGCTTCACCAATGACCGCGATATGAAGGTGAGTTCGGATCCAGGATCCACGAGCATCCGAACTTGATGAGAATCACCGGAGGAAGAGAGTATGAGTGCTCTGCAGGTGGCAAGGAGAACCGCCGGCCGTGAGATGGTGACCGCTTGAGGAGATGAGGAGGCCGCGAAGGATAGTCACTTCGAATCTGGTGAGGCGTCCCGAGTTTCCGTACTGAGGTTTGGAGATGCTGGGGCCGAGGTTTGCGTCGCCGAGCTGGGTGTTGCTGGCTCCGGCTGAGGAGTTGCGGTGTGCCGTGGAGCATCCGTGTGGATCATGGTATGATGTTTATTGCCTCAGTCTCTGCACCGCTTCTGGTTCTGACAGGCGACCGCATTGTGCTGGCCCAAGCAGTTTGCAACCCGTTTTTCCTCGGTCTCGCCCGCCGAGAAGGCGCGGCTGCAAATTAGCCACCGATAATTAGGTGGAGAGGTAAGACAAAGGTATCCGCGAGGTAATCAGGTCAAAGGTATCCGCGAGGTATTCAGATCGGCCAAGACTCACAAAGATAGTCGCGAGGTATTCCGTTGGTCAATCTCCCCGATATTCGCGAGGTATTCCAACACTCTCGAAGTATTCGCGAGGTATCCCGATAGGTACGATATTCGCGAGGTATTCCGATAGGTATTCAATCTCAACGATACTCGCGAGGTAACGCTAAAACTTGGGCGCTAGGTGCGAATACGCGCACCACGTTTTCGTAAGCTCAATCTTAACGCGATCGTCCGGACACGCACGTCCACTCAGGGCGCGAGACGAGTTGGATACTCTGAGGAAAGGGAGAGACGGCGCAACGCAATCAACACACTCAGATATATATAACAAATCAGATATATATTTGCATAGGAAGATAGTAATTCAGGCAATAGATATATATTTGCATATTCAGGTAATATCGAAAGAACGAAAGACGGGCGTTCGCGACACACTCACACACGCACACGACAGATACAGACACACGCCTCGCAACTCATACGCACCACGCGAGATTCCCGCGACTCACACACACGCAACACAGCCGAAACCCACGCGATACTTTCCGGTCGTCCGCGACGCTCGTCCGCGGGTCAACCCTACCCTCGTTCGCGGCGGTTTCGGCGAACTCGCGGCAAAAACCCGCGACCTTCCCGAACCGCCCGCGACGCAACAACCACAACTTCCCTGCCGGTACGCCTCGCGGCGTTCCCCCGACACGTTTTACAACACTCGCGACACAATAAATCCCGGCGCGTTTCACAACGCTCGCGACACGATATTTCCCGACGCGCTACACAACGCTCACGACACAATAAGTCCCGACGCGTCTCACAACGCTCGCGACACAATTTCCCGACTCCCACGGTCCCCGATGCAACGGTCTCTATCCTATCGAGCGCACCCGACATTCACCCGCGGTGCCGCGGCACGCCCGACGCAACCGTGCATGGAGATCCTCCCTTCGCACGCTCCCGACTGTCGGCCCCACGGTTTTCGAGGAGGGTCCTCACTCTAAAGATTATGCGTGTGCGCCCTCGGCCGGTCCCCTCAACCGCGTCTCCAGGTAATTCAGGTACCAAGAGAATCGACAGAAATCCTCCCGCACGAGGCAAGACGTACGTGCAGGTATCATGAGGTAATAAGAGAGAGAGACGGGGCCCGAGCCGAGACCGCACATCGAACGCGATGAGATACCGGGGTGGAGATCTTACAGTATTTTTCCTGCAGGCCGCTCGCTCGAGGCTTGCTCTCTGGCTCGTCGGGTTCCGGGATCGGGGCGGACTCGAACCTCCGTCCGTGATAGCGGCTGGCACGACAGTGTCCGGTAGTCCGCCCGGCGAGATCCACGCTGAGCCCCCGCGCATGCGCGCCCGCGCATGCGCGCCCGCCCGCGGCCGTTCTTCCTGGCCGATCTGCTTCCAGCGCTGCTCACCGCTCGCGGCGTCGCACGTGACGCCCGCCATCTTTCCGTGGGACTTTTGAACTCCTTGACCCGCTGATCGGGCGGTATCAGTCGCGACTCCTGGAGTCTTGGACATGTGCGCCAGGCTGGCCAGGCCTCGGCCACCGACCGTGCGTTTCGTGTCCCCGGCGACGGCGCTCCGGGCCGGCCATCCGCCCCATGGCAGCGGGGCCGTACCCTCCATCCATCTCTTGGCGGTGCGTCCCCCGTTTTCTCTCCGCTGCGGCGGCCCGGCGGTCTTGGTTGACCCTGCGGGGCCGCGGGGCATTTTGGCGGCGGGCCCGAGCGTGGCTCACCCGTCGGCGGACCATTCCATCCGGCCTCTCCCCGCTGTTCCGTTGCTCCCTCGTTGCGACACGAGGTCGTTACAACGGGTGGCTGACCTTCCGCCCACGGTACGCTCGCCACGCTCCCTCCATCGCTATCCTAACCCTCAACAAATAAACGTAGATTAACCCTCCCCGAGTCACGCCGAGGCGTCCACCCCGACCCTCCTCTCGGCCGAGCACACGTCCGGGCGGGTGACGTGACCATGTCACGTCACAAGTTAAAGCAGAGCCGCCGTTCGATGACCAGGTTCCGCCGAGCATGAGGAGTCATGTCCCGGAACTTCGGACAGGTCACTATGTAGTGGGTCCCAGCGCACAGCGAGCATCCGGATGGCTCTGTCCCAGAGGTGGTTCCGGAGGTGGGTGAGGAGGCCACGTGGACGAGGGCTGGGGGCGCCTTGACTCGAACCTTGGGGGCCGAGGCGACGGCCCCCAGCTCCATGCTTTCCAGAGCACGGGCCCGGCCGGTGAGAAACGCCTTGAGATCTTTATACGTAGGGGGGTCCGTGGAGGGACCGAGTTTAACCTCCCAGGCTCCTCGGGTATGAGAATCAAGCCGATGAACAATGAGGTGCACCAAGAGATGATCCCAGTATTGAACCGGCGCGCCCAGTGATTTTAACGCGTTCAGAGTCTCCGTAGTAGTATTGAGGATGGCGTTGAGTTCTCGAGCCGATCGGTTGACCATAGGTTTGACGCCGAACAGCCGCTCCACCTGCGATGAGATTAGGAGACGCTTGTTTTCAAAGCGCTCGACGAGTGAGTCCCAGGCCGATGCGAATGAGTCCTCTGCGACCGGCAGATTCGATATCAGCTGTGCCGCCTCCCCTGTGAGGCTGGTCCGCAGATAGTGCATTTTTTCCACACTTGAGATGTCGGGGTTCCTGCCGACCAACGATGAGAATAAATCGTGAAAGGGTCTCCACGCCGAGAAGTCGCCGGAAAACTGCGGGAGGGTGATCTCCGGGAGATGACTGCGTGCCATTGTCTGGCCGGTAAGAGAGAGGTTAGCCAAGTGTGATCCCGAGAGAGGATTTGCTCGATCCTTCTCTTCAATGAGGGTTGCGAGTGTCGCCTTTAGATCGGCGTAATGTTGCAGACAGCGATCATAGACACCGTTCCGAAAGTACTCCTGATCCAATAACGAGTCTACCTTCAAGTCCGATAATCGCTCGTGCGCCTGGTCAAACTTCTCCCAGTAGTTGTCGACCAGAGACAGGTTAACCTTGAGAGTGGCCAGAGGGAGAGAGGAGAACGACGGCTCCTTGGCTTCAAGCGCCACCGACTTGATATACGTAAAGCGGTTCATTTGGAGTGAGAGCTTAGCCGCGAGGGCAGCCATGTTTCTGGTCGGTGACAAGGCTGCGTAAGGTCACAGTTCCGCCGATTCGCTGCTCTGAGAGACGTGGTCCGTCGATCTGGACCGCGAGCGAAGTCAAGTCGAGGGGGGCCGCCGAGAGTGTCCCTGTGAGATATGCCGATACCCGTGAGTCGCGCGAGTTCGGCGCACTGTTCGGAAATCGCAAACTGAGACCGTGAGTGTTCGACCGGCCGCGAGCGATAACAAAGAGAACGAGCCGATCGATATTGATTTCCGAGAGCGACAGAACACGCCGCAAGAGTAGAGATACCGAGACGGGGGGAGGGGGGTGCACTCGCGAGGAAGGCACAGCGTGGTCACGCGCGTCGCGTGTGCCGCGCACGAGGCCACCGATCCGATGATCACGAGCACACCGACCACCGCCCGGTCACGGGGGGTGGGCCCGAAATTGTTTGTCCGCACGGGTGATATCGAGCGCGACAGGTGCCGAGCCGCGAGAGAGTCACTTCGCACTGAGACGGTGGAGAATCCGGAATGTTCGATGGTCGTTAGATCCCGAGGACCGCGCTGTCCCCGCCGGATCCGGCTCGAAGGACCAAAAATGTTTGCGAGAATTTACCGCGAGAACGTCCGACTGGGTTTCCGCGGGGGCAGCCGATTGCGAATTCGCGTCCGACACGGTGGCCGCTATGGCCGCGGATCGCGCGCGCACTCTTAGGTTACCTGGAGAGAGTCCCGGGATGAGAAAATTGTCCTTTACTCAGTTCCGTGTAGAGTATGGTCCGAATGAGGCTGCTCCACACTGTGCACCGTCGAGAAGATCTTCCGAGATGTGATGAGACCGGCCGGTCGACCGACGGCCGTCCGTGGATTCGGCGACCGCGTGGTCCGAGCGAGCGAGGCTCTGCTTGAGAGCACGCTAAGAGTCTTACGCGAGATACTCAAAATGAGACTGTCCGAAGCCAATAACGTCCCGATATTCACTTTTGGTAATCACTAGAATCGCAACTGAACTGGCACCGACACGTGTGTCTTCTACCGAGATCCGAAACAATATGGCACCGGAAGCCGCCGAGTGAGGATACCGCCACGATCGTCCGCGACAATCGATGTTCGCGACGCGTCGATAGTCGCCGGGTGAGCGAGTCTGTGATTGGTCGGCCAGGTAATGGCCGCGCGGTGAAATCACTGTGTTGTTTTTTGAACAATATATAATATATATATATATATGTATATATATATATATATGTCAAATGTATTTTTTGGGACACCCAATTTTTTTAATTGCAAACCATGTTAGATGAACCCCCAAACTTTGAATAAGTGTTATTTTTTTAAATAAAGCAATACTTTGGATTGTTAAAACATTTTTTATACTCAACGTTTACTACGAGGACTCATGAACGTAATGTATTTTCCTAGGACATGTCCTCGAATTATACTTTAAACAGACTATTCGCAATTAAAGTTAGATGTTTCGAAATACGGTAAATACGGCGAAATAAAAGCAAATACGGTAAAATTCGGTGAAATAAAATCAAATATGATAAAATACGTTGAAATAAAATCAAACACGGTAAAATACGGTGAAGTAAAATCAAATACGGTAAAATACCGTGAAATAAAATCAAATACGGTAAATACGGAATAATATAAAATACGGTAAAATACGGTCAAATAAAATCAAATACGGTAAAATACGGCGAAATAAAATCAAATACGGTAAAATGCGGCGAAATAAAATCAAATACGGTAAAATACGGCGAAATAAAATCAAATACGGTAAAATACGGCGAAATAAAATCAAATACGGTAAAATTCGATAAAATAAAATCAAATATGATAACATACGGTGAAATAAAATTAAATACGGTAAAATACTGTAAAATAAAATCAAATACAGTAAAATACGGTGAAATAAAATCAAATACGGTAAAATATGGTGAAATAAAATCAAATACGATAAAACACGGTGAAATAAAATCAAATACTGTAAAATGCGATAAAATAAAATCAAATACGGCAAAATATACGGCGAAACAAAATTAAATGTGGTAAAATACCGTGAAACGAAGCAAAATACGAGAAAATAAGGTAAAACCAAGAAAAATACGGTGAAATAAAATCAATAATAATAAAATACGGTCAAACGAAGTAAAGTACGGTAAAATATGATACAATGTTCAATAATTCGTAATCATAATCATATTAGTGTGACAAAAATGCTTAACAAAAATTCGTGGTAATTATTTACAAAAAGACCCTACCCGCCAATGACCTTGACCTTGACATATGTTGTCAAGGTCACTCTCCTGAGTGACCTTCAGAAGTTTTTAGCCGGCGGTCATTGTTTATTAAAAAGTTATAAACAAAAACGTTTGAAAAATATAGCAGTTATTTTGAGTATTGAAAGGCATAAACGACCTTGACCTTGACATATGTTGTCAAGGTCACTCTCCTGAGTGACCTTCAGAAGGTTTTAGCTGGCATTGTTTATTAAAAAGTTATAAACAAAAAAACTTTGGTGGGGAAAGTTATTTAAAGCAGTTAATTGTTGGTATATTGAAAGAAAAGTTATTTAAAACAGAGAATAGTTGATATATTGAAAAAGTTCATACACTATTTTATGTATTAGAAAGCGTGAATACTAGTATTCTCTGTTTTAATCATGGCAAAAGCATGTTAAACCTTTGTTAAAACAGATAATAGTTGGTTATTGACAAAACCTATAGGTTAGTGACGCGCTTTACAAATATGTGCTTTCTAAGTTGAAGCACATACAAAGCACATACTTATAAAGCGCACCACTAACCTATAGGTTAGTGACGCGCTTTTACAAGAATGTGCTTTGTAAGTTGAAGCACATACAAAGCACACACTTGTAAAGCGAGCCACTAACCTATAGGTTAGTGACGCGCTTTACAAGTATGTGCTTTGTAAGTTAAGCACATACTCTCTATTATCTGCTTTAACTTTTCTTTCAATATACCAACAATTCGCTACTTTAACTAACTTTCCTTCGTTCGTACATGTACTATTTCCACATAAATATTAGTCATTTATGTCTATTAGTACTCAAAATAACTGTTATATTTTTAATTTTTTTTGTTAATAACTTAATCGCATTCAATATACAATTTATCAACAATTTACTGCTTTAAATGTTGTGTTTTGGTAAAACAGCGACTTTCTCGCAAAATAAAGTATTCTCTGCTTTAAAAAAAAAAAAAACGTAATATTAGTGGTTTATGCCTTCCAATACTGAAAATAGCTGCTATATTTTCAAAACTTTTTAACGAATAATGACCGCCGGCTAAAAACTTCTAAAGGTCACTCAGGAGAGTGACCTTGACAACATATGTCAAGGTCAAGGTCATTGGCGGGTGGGGTCTTTTTGTAAATAATTACCAAATTCGTGAAATCCACTAAAAAGACATTAAAAATGTAAAAAAAAACGCCAAGTATGTTTCACGCAAAATAATTTTATGAATAATATTAGGAAAATATAGAAAATATTTACTTAAAATACACAAAAAAAATAAATATAATGGCATGAAAGAGAAGTAAAATCAAAGTATTATTCCAAGTATATTTATTAGAACAAGTAATATTATTTCAAAAACAAAAAAATAAATTTAACAGCATGAAAAAGAAGTGAAATCAAAGTATTATTCTAAGTACATTTATTAAAGTAAGTAATATTTCGCAAGATATATATTTTGTGCGTGAATTAAAGGAATACAATATTTTATAAACTATCTCTAAAAATTGCAGTAGACCTAATGTAGGATGCAGAAGACATTTAAAATGTATGAAATACAACGGCATGATAAAATGAAAATATAGAGTACAATAGATAGCGTAACGAGAAGTGCAGAAATTGAAAAAGCTTTAGTTACATCGATAATAAGCAGACAACAATCAAAGATGGACATAATTTCAAGCAGCATCCGTCGGACACACCAAGGACAATGTTTTCTAGCTGTACGAACATATACGGTTCTCGCTTGTTTGCGTTATCCCCTCTAATATGATTTGCGTGTTGCGCGTCTCGAATCTAATATTACTGATTATAGACAATATATTAATAAACAGAACAAAACACATATCTTCCTACGCGCCGTGGCAGCCACCGGTGACCGACTGAGATAAAAGCATTACGCAGAATAATATAGCCCAATTTAATCATATTATGTAAAATTTTATCATTATGTGCTTTTAACAGTAGAAATTTCACTCCAGCGTATGGGGTAGACATAGAAATTTGACCCGACACTTAACATGTTAATATACGTCGAAGCAAATGTAATGTAGATACACGAAAGTAAATAGATTTTAAGGTCACGAGATGAGTCACCTGTTCTCACAAAAAGTAAAAATGGTAAATATGCAGAATAGTGGCCTCCTCACCGATTTCGTTGAACTTAGGCTTAATCGACGCGTTTTTGCGTGAAACGAAAGAATCTGGCAGAAAAAAGTGTCGCTCTGCCCCGCGAAGCGAGATATTAACAGTTAAAGTTGACGACTGTCAGGTTATGAAACCTATCATACCAACGCGATGTAGCGACTGGTAGCGACCACGAACATGCCCTGCGGCCACATGCGCATGCTCCGTGGCCGCACGCGCATGCAAAAATGCGCGAATTTAAAACCTATGTATACTTATAATGCATATCGCTTGACTTTCGATGATGAATATGTCGCAGTCACATGGTTACGCACACACACACACACGCGACGGGGTGCAAGGGTGGGCTTTCGGCCCCCCTACGCACCCCCTCCGCCGATAGGCAGGGTGGACCTCGCTTTACAAGTATGCGCTTTGTAAGTTGAAGCACATACAAAGCACATACTTGTAAAGCGCGCCACTAACCTATAGGTTAGTGACGCGCTTTATAAGTATGCGCTTTGTAAGTCGAAGAACATACAAAGCACATACTTGTAAAGCGCGCCACTAACTTATAGGTTAGTGACGCGCTTTATAAGTATGCGCTTTGTAAGTTGAAGCACATACAAAGCATATACTTGTAAAGCGCGCCACTAACCTATAGGTTAGTGACGCGCTTATAAGTATGCGCTTTGTAAGTTGAAGAACATACAAAGCACATTCTTGTAAAGCGCGTCACTAACCTATGCTAAGTTTGTAAAGCGAGGTCCACCCTGTCTACCGGCGGAGAGGTGCTTGCACCCCCCTCCCTGCGTTTGTGTGTGTACACCATGTGGCTGCGACATATTTATCATCGAAAGTCAAGCG
>JASTWQ010001159.1:0-27969 GCA_035220615.1 Leptothorax acervorum
GCAATCCATATGGGACTATGTTTTAAGATTTAACATAAATATAAATATCTAAATGTCTAAACATTCACAATATCGCTATTTTTATCTTTGCATTGTCTTGACATCTCTTCTTGAATCTTTTTTTCAACAATTTTTCTCTGCGTAGATTGTTTATTATGATAGCTATATGTATATAGATTAGGATCTATACCGTCTGTGCGGTAAAAAGAAAAATTATATATATAATGATAAAACGTTTATTGCCGGCAAATTTATTTTAAAATTTATACATGATATGCTACATTAATTCACATTAATTAGAAAATACATTCAAATCGAAGATACAATAAAAAAGAATTAAATCAAATATTCTTAGATCTGATCTATTGCGTTTGCTTCGTTCATGTTACTGCCGGAGCAGTCCTTTTGTATTATCTCGAAGAGCGGCAGCAGTTCCGGCGTGGCGTGGCTTGATCTGTCCGACAATTAATTCGCTCAACGACGGATTTTTGTCTGCAAATAAATCGCATGTATACTTATCGTATTTATGAATGAATAGATTAGTGAGTGAGTGAGTGAGAGAATGGGAGGAGGAGGATTGGTTGGTTAAGGACGTGGAAATGTTAAAGGAGCGGGAGTCTTTCCTGTACCCCGCAAGAAACGTAGAATAAATCATTATTATTACTACTATATATTGTAAATTTTATGCTGTATGTAAATTGAGGTAATTTTTAGTTAATTTAGTTCATTTGAGTTTTAAAAGATTTTATAAATAAATCAATTTTTTAAATAATTTTATTTAAATTAATTTAATTTTAAAATAATTCCATTTACCTGCATCAGAAATAGTTAACAACGCTGCGACGGCTCTCAGCACAGAGTGTTTCAATTCGTCTTGCTTCTCATAAGTACTCCTGCTTCACTGAGTTCGCTTTTACTTTCATCGTAAAAGTACTCTTCAGCGGCTCGACTATAATCGCTCCAATCTTGTATGATAAACATTAGAGAGTAGGATTAGAATATTAAATATTTTGAAATATCAAGAATCCCGAGTACAAACGAATATACATATAGACAATCGTGCGCGGTATACTCACTTTGCAAGACTGCGGTTGGGCACAATTGCGCGAGTCGCGCAGTCATAAGATAAGTCAGCATATTGATGTCATAATGGTCCCTAAGATCGTTCTCAATATGATTTAGAAACTCAAAGACATCTAGCTTGGTCTAGCCTATCGAGACACGAATCCAACGAGGTGTATGTACATGCACTCGAACGCTGCCTTACGAAGATCTAATCCGTCGTCTACCGTGTGTTTAAAAGGACCCATCTCGACCTCTCTGATCAGTTTTTTCTGTAACGGAAGATTTATTACATTACGACACAAAGTCTCAGTGACAACGGACAATCCCGCCGGTTGGTTTAGATTGAGATTTAGTTTTCTCTTAGATTTAAATCTTGCTAATCTTAGTTTCCGCGTAAAGATGCGGCAGCAATGCATCTAAGATATCCCGTATCAACATATAGGCTTATTGTGCGCAGCAGAATTAAATGCGACTGGTGCTACCCTACGCACGTTAAGATCAGGATTTTTTAAATCGAATAAGAAATTACCCATGCATTGCTTCAACATGGCATCGATTGGTTGTGGCTGCAAATATATATATAATGTTAAATTAGATATATTCGTTAGGGCACTGAATAGTTTGGTGATAAAACAGTTGTTTGTCAAATAAAAGACCGGGTTCAATACCCGATCCTGCAAACTCGCATATAATACAAAAGCTGTTGAGTGGAAGGATATTATTCCGCTAGGATAGAAACAAGAAAAAAAGCAAAAAATATTTCAAGGTAACCTGGGTAATAAATCATAGTACTTCATTCCTTGAAGGGGACAGAAATAAATATATACAGTTATACGTTGTGGCAGAAGTAAACGTACCTGATGGGAAATGGTAAATTTAACACTGCGGTGACTATCGTTCTCATAAGAGCTAATGGTGATTTGAGCGATTCTTGCAGTCTTGGTAACAGCGGGATCGATTAACGTCAGTTTACCGAGACATTCGGCCACGACGTTACGAGTAGGTACCTTCTTCCGTTCATTCGCAATTCCTGTACAAGAGCATCCAGATCGAAGGCACGAAATTCTGCAAGTGTGACACTCCAGCGATGGACTGGCTGATTGACTTGTAATGATCTGCAAAGACAAATAGTACTTTAATAAAAAATAATTTCATATTCTGATAAGCTTGAACGGGAGTAAAAATTGTGACTGCACGAATGTTACCTCCTTCAACGAATGCAAAAGCAGATATTGACATTTGGTTGGCTCAATCTCCTGAAGTATAAAGGGCAAGTATTCGGGAAGATTTCCAATTGCGATATTTCCCAACGTAGAAAAAACGTATACAAAATAATCCCTTTAAGGGAAAAATCAATTAATTATAGTATGAAATAATGTGTTTCTATTGAAATCTTTAATGGTTTTTGATTTAGTAGTTAACTACCATTAATTGAACAGAGTTTTGAATTAATGCTGCTGGATACATAGTTACTTGTTATTTTACTAAAGTTTTGTAAAGGGGTTTATTTGGTACCAGGGGTGTACAAAACTATCCCTGGGGTATGAATAAAATGATCCCTGCAGAGGATCATTACACAAAAATAAATCAGTACATTATTTATTATCATAAAGAATATATTATTATATAATTAACGTAATTAAAATTTAAACATAAAATTATATAAGAATGTTTAACATTAGATAAAACTATGAATGTCGAGTAAATAAAAATTATAAAATTAAAAATTTTTTTTATTAAAAAGTGGAATAAATAAAATAAAATAAAAAATTATAGAATTATAAAATTATAAAATGATGAAATGATAAAATTATTTATTAAAGGGATTGGAAATACAAAAGTCACAAGAATAATCATCTAGCACAAATAATAAAAAGGCTAGGGTAATCCTGGGATCGTTTTATACACGCATGGAGAGATTATTTTGCCCCAAATGACATTTCGTCATTTCGATATTAAAATCTAACGTAAAATTAATCCGGCAATCACAAACCATGCACTATGAAAACATAAACTTTGATATAGTATGAAGTATGGTATGAAGTATAGTACTGAAGTATGTACAGTGGTAATAATAGAATATGATAATCATGCATGAATGTACTTTGCTCGGTAATCAAAATCACTTTTACGGCTTACCTTAAATCACAACAGCGAATTTTATATTTTTTAAAAAAAAAGGCGACGGCGCATCAACGCAATCCACCATTACACTCGATTTATATTGATTCCTCCGAAGAAGTTGTTTAGGGCCAGTTTTTTAATAGTCGCTTAACAAAATTTTAGCTTAACTGATATCACTCTTCGTCTCTTTCTAACTATCCCTTTTAAAAAAAGACGAAGAGTGAGTTTAGCTAAACTTCAGTTTTTAATAATACAAACATAATACGAAAGTTAATTATATCAACAATATGTAGAATAAATTTCATTGACTTTTACCATTCCGTTTTGAAGATATTTGTTTTAAAAGTTACATAAATGTATATACAGGGTGTCCCAGAATTGATAGTAAAAAAAGAAGAGGCATATTCTACAGGTCAAAAGAAGGTAAAATTGTCCTATAAACATATGTCCGGAAACGCACCCCCTCTGAGCTACACTCTCCCAAAGTTTTCCGAAAAAGCTCGAATTTTCTGTGTATTGTCTAAACTTAGGCTTCGAATTTTACGAAAATTGGTACATATCCTTGTGCGTTTTATTTATTTTTCTTGTCAAAAATTGTCTAACAAAATTTCGAAGGGTGTTTTAATCGTGTGTTTCAATGAATTAATTCCGCTTAAATCTCTGTGGAAACATTATTTTGAAGACAATTTTTTCTTCTATAATACAGTTTGTTAAAAATAAATTATAATCCTCTTACTATACACGTGTCTTCCTATCTCTCCAATAACCAGCAAGGCGAATATGTGTTGCGCAAAACGTTCTGAATATCTGACGGATTCTGACTGCCGGCAGTCAAAGATCGTCTCTCATGACTCGCGGTTCTCGACACAGCGGACAGTGGAAGTCAATCTCCTAAACTAAAAAACAGAATTAAGAAACTAATTCTTGCCCCACCTTTCGAACTAAAGATGCGAGTGCACACACCAACAACCTTTACGGCTGGAACCGAGAAAGGAGGCTTACTGCGCTCGCCCGCTCCGAATAATCGAGATCAAGTGCGAACTCATAAATCTTTGTCCACTGTATAGCTGGAGATGGTCCAATAAGTAGACCGAAACGTACAAAATTGATAGCAATAAAGAAAAGAATAACTGCGCAACGAATACAGCGCCTGGCTCTTAATTAGCCCATTCCTAACGCATTGACCATTACACGAGCCTTATACTCCACATATAAATTTAATTCCTGCTTGTTTAAGGGGATCCTGCACTGGCAGGCGAATTCCAACGATGTCGATAATGTCGATCGAAATGTGATTTTTGCACAGCTGCCATTTTTTATTGGATTTATAGAATTAAAAATCCTTATATATAAAAATTTTTTTTCTTTCTTAACGTAAAGTTGTCAAGTCCCGTGTCCGTTTGCGTGTAAACTTTAATCCTGGAAAAGGATTTTTAATTTTATAAATCCAATAAAAAATAACAGCTATGCGAAAATCACATTTTGATCTACATTTTATCGACATTGTTGGAATTCGCCTGCCAGTGCAGGATCCCCTTAAGACACGTTGTCAAACTCCGATTGCTCCGACTGAAGCCTGAGAGCGGCCATGGCCCATGGGTAAAATTTTTCGGGGTATTTAACGTGCCGTCAACTGCCCTATGACCACTTGGGAACCTTTACGCCGGGATGGCCCATGAGTGCAATTTATATAGGTTATTTTAAAGCGCATTTATTCGTCCCTGGTGGAAAAATATCTTAGAATTTTTTATATTTTTAATTAGAATTTCTATAAAAATTTTCACTTTCTCAGAAACTTTCAGATTTTTTCACGAATTGGAACGTTTTTTAGAAAAACTCAGAAAAAAATAAGAATAAAATATTTTTTGCCAATATATCTTAGTAGAAATATCCTATTAATATATTATCGTATTCACACACACACACACACACATTCATGACACGCAGTAAGCAGTCGGACGTATAATATCAACGTATAAAATTTCAATAAAATACGCACGCAGTTTTCGTTGTTGAGATAGTCGATGATGATATGAATTGTGCTGTTGTCGCGCAAAAAAGAAGATAAAAGTGGATTTTATGGAAGGCGGGAGTTAATTGTAATATTTGACGGAGGTATAAGAAAAAGCAGCGCGGAATTTAGTAAGTATAAGTGTGACGCGAGGGAAAGGATAGGAAATTGAGGTGGCGGGTGTCCGGGTAGTATGGAACTCGGAATTGTAGTGGGGATAGGCGGCAAAGATAAGGAATAGCGGATCGAAGAAGGGAGAACACCAGGCAATTACATAAATAGACCACTCAGCACAAAGCGTGATATTATAAGCCATCCAGAGCTGCGGTACGAAGGAGTGGTCATATTTACGGATACAATAGGAAAAACGGAGACACGAATTTTGGATATAAGTACTGGATACGTCGATTCAATAGTTGTTGCGTAAGTGTTGAAACGTATACAATGTCAGCGTATTATAATCAAAAAGGGAGATGACTAGTGACTGAGAAACACTGACAATGAGTTTTTGAGAGGTAGTATAAAGATATGACGAAAAGGATTATAGAGGAGACGCAAACGAGCAAAACCAGCACGATACTTTATAGTGGATACATAAGTTTTGAAAGACCAAGCTGAGTCGATGTTCATTATTTAAAAACATTAAATAAATTTTTAAGAAACGTATCCAACAATTTATGAACAATTGCAAAGCAAAGGATATCATGGTCAGGCATTTTGCAGGCACGCCTCTTATACATATATCTAGCGCGTGAGGATTTTTGCTTTCGAGAAAACACTAAGCCTGTTTTTTTAGCTGAACTTCTTGCACTGTTTATTTTTCCTCTTTTTCTTTTCACGTTGCACAGTGTGATATTTCGACAATGTAGGGGGACTTAATTCTTATTTCGAAAATAATGCGTCTTTTTAAACAATATATTAATGAAAAATCTTTATAATGACATTTAACCCTCAAACATGACATTTCTTAGGCTATTCGTTAGCACGGCATATGAGTAGCGAAGTTGGCGGAAAATAAAATGTTATAAAATTTCGAAAATTTTAAACGGACCGAATTAGTGTAACCCAGGATGCGTATATAGAACTTTTATTAAATTTATATTAAAATAGGACTTATAAGGTATTTAGAAATTTGAAAATTTATTGCGATTGTTTGCGATTTTTATATTTCTTCTCAATTATAGAATGAGTTTTCACAGTTTGCGCCAGACCATTTTCGATATTTGGGCTGAACATAGCATCAATTAACATTTGATGCTATATTTTATTTGCTTATATTCTGCAAGAGTTTGATAACGTTTCGTTTCCGGATGATGCATCATCCGGATGTTCAACCCAAATGTCGAAAATGATCTGGCGCAAAATGTGAACTCATTCTATAATTGAGAAGAAATATAAAAATCGCAAACGATCGCAATAAATTTTCAAATTTTTAGATACCTTATAAGTCCTATTTTAATATAAATTTAATAAAAGTCCCATATAATACCATATAACATAAGAATTCTTTCACTTTTAAATTTCTTTAATTTTTAAGTATGTTATACGGTATTATATAGGACTTTTATTAAATTTATATTAAAATAGGACTTATATAAGGTATCTAGAAATTTGAAAATTTATTGCGATCGTTTGCGATTTTTACATTTCTCCTCAATTATGGAATGAATTTTCACAGTTTGCGCTAGACCATTTTCGATATTTGGGCTGAACATAGACAATCAACAGCAAGATTTGATGCTACATTTGCTTATATTTTGCAAGAGTTTTGAAAAAATTACTACTGAAATAAAAGAAAAAGAAAAATTGGTGCATTAGATACTAACACAAGAAAACTCTGGATTACGCTAACTTTGCTAACTCATGTGCCATGCTAATGAGTAGCCTAGGAAATGCCGTGTTTGAGGGTTAAATGTCATTATTAAGATTTTTCCTCAATATATTGTTTAAAAAGACGCATTATTTTCTGAATAGGAATTAAGTCCCCCTAGATTGTCTAAATATCACACTGTGCGTTGGAGAGAAAAAGAGAAAAGATGAACTGTGCAAAAAGTACAGCTAAAAAGAACAAGCCTACTGGCACATGGTAGCCGCGTCGCGAGTGTTCGCGGTAGCGGTCGCGCTCTCTCATTTTTTATTGTAACTATACGATAAGCTACGTTTTAAATTGTCTATCGTTGATGCACGATAAATACCAGTGACTTTTCATTCGTAATTAAATGATGGAAAACCATTCGCTCATGCCTTCGTGATTTTATGACAAAGCATATTGTTTAGGATTCGATAAAGTCGGTGTAATGGGCGTTGTAGTGATAGCACACGGCCCTGGCGCGAGCACAAACAACCCTCGGGCTCGACCCGAGCTCGCCCGGAATCGCCCGGTTGTCGCGCCTATTATTCCGACCTCGCGGTTGCAAACCGCGCACGCGTTTCCGAATTTATGTATATCGCGCAACGCGTTACATCGTGGATCGATGGTGATTCGTCCTTCGCGAGCTCACCGACCCCCGTCGAGGGTCTCCTATCGGGACGAAGGACGATCCTGATCGATCCGCGCTCTCTTCTGTTCGGTCTCTCTAAGAGAAAAGTCGAGCCGGCCGTTTGCGACAATTATAACATCGGGAGTGTTCTCGAAAGTAATTGCGCGGCGTTCGTTAAGTTTCATCGCGAGCCGCACCCGCTCGATTGGTCGCCGCGTGAAACATCTCATATCGCTTTTTCCGTTCACGCGACGGGAAGAGTGAGCCGGTCTTCGTCGCGTAAGCACCCAATCGATTGGTCATCGCGCGAATTCCGGGAAATCGGTTACGCATCGAGCACCCGTGCAAAGGGTTGCCTCGTGCACACAAGTTTCGTTGCGATCTGCACCCGCTCGATTGGTCGTCGCGCGAAACGTATCATTCCCGAGTTTTCCGTTCGCCAGAGATTCGAAGTGGCGAATCATTGTGACGAATCACGTATTATCACCGTGCGCGGTAGCGTGATTCCGAGAAAGGACCGTGTCGACGTCGATACCGTCACACGATTCAACCCGGTTTTTCGCGAGTACATCCTTCCGATCGTTGCGAGAAACCGGCGAAAGCTCCGCGGAGCATTTCTCTATTCAAGCGAAGCGGGCGGTCGATCCCGATATCGAGCCCACTCGCGGCCATCTTGTCGTGCCGCGCCGTTCTCATCGTTAACGCGGAATTACCGCGTCTCGTACATTTAAGTTACGTTTCATGTAAAACTCGTACCCGCTATCGCGTTTTGAGTGACTATCAGGGCGCCTGAGCATCTCGCGAGGCAACGCGTTCGCGGTCGCTCATCTGCGTCGCGAGCAAGATATCCGTCGGTCGCGTTCACGATCTCCGATCGCGAGGGCGGTAACCAATCGCTCTTCAAGATCTCCGTGTCGCGAGCCATCGCAGAGAATCCGAGTGACGCAAGATTTCCGTTCCGACATCTCCGCAGATGCTCAGCCCGCCCGGTCGCGCGAGTGCGAAACAAGTTGTAAACTTTCGTGTGAATAAATTGTGTGCGTGAATAAAAACTAAAAGTGCGCGTGTCATCTCTCTCCCCTCCTCGCGAATCCTCTCGGACCTTGCCTCGCGCCCTTGTCAGGGTGGTCCCGGCATTCAATTTCGTGTCCCGAGGTTACCTCGGCCGAGCACGAAACACATATGAAACATTTTCTGTTGTAATTTTACGATGAGATACGTTTTGAATCGTCTATAGTTGATACATGATTAATAATTGGTTTTCTTTTGTAACTGTACGATAGAAAACTTAGAGTTTCTCCCTTATTTTAAATTTTTTAATAATAATCTCGATAAATTCCAAAAAAACAATAGAAAACAATAAATTACTATAAGAATTTTATTGTATTCCAACGATATTAAATCCGTTTTTAACAGAGAATGAAAGAAAACGCTAAGAAACGATAACACTTCTTTCGGAATCTAATTATAAAATGTGAAACAATAAGATTTTTTGCAAACCATCGTTTCCTACTATCCATTTTTTAAATCAGAGTTCTCACTTGGTGGGAAACGGCTTATTCGACGCCGCTCTCAGAACGATGTCAGGAAAATCGACCGTGAGGATCGGCACGCACGATAAATTTTTTCATTGCTCTGAGGTCCTTGCCTGCGCACTCTTAAAGCTGCTACCACAGTATAAGGATGCGTCTATAGTGAGGTAATCATCCTTAATAACTGAAGGAGTTTTAACGCATTTAATGATATAATCAAGAAAGGGAATTGGCATAAATTATAATACCGGAACAAAATGAATAGGAAATATAGAGTTGCAGAACCTAATATAAATATCTTATTAAATTTTTAGATCTTACAATGAGAGTGACTTAAACACCTGTGATATCGTGGTGGGTGTTGGCCTTGAGTATGATCCTTCCAGACATCGATACGACCATCTCATGAGGTAAAATAACATATAGTTTTTGATCATGCGCCATTAAAGAAAATTTCTCCGTTTTTACCACATTGTTATTTATTCTTTTCTTGTATTAGTGGATTCCAGGAATCAGTGAGTACCATTATAAAGAAACCAGGATATAACGATTGGACAAAAAAACTAGGCAGTGCGGGGCTGATCTACTGTCATTTTGGTCATGAAATATTGAGGAGTGTACTTTTGGATGTAACAGAGGACAAAGTCATTGATGTAATCTTTGACAGCATTTATCACATGCTGATAAAGAAAGTCGATGCTGCAGATAACAATGCAGAAATGTACGATGCAGAGCGATTGCAAGTGGACGCTTGTGATGTTACATGCTGCGCAGTACGTTTTTCCAAAATTATTGCACCTGCATTTGTTTCAGATATCATATCAATAACCGATTTAATCTAGCGCGTAAACAGACTTAATCCTCAGTGGAACAGCCCGGATCTGATTTTCAACAAACAATTTGAGAAAGCCACGGCTTTGGCTCAGAAGGAATTTTTGGAAATTGTAGAAAACATTTGGTTACTGATAAGAGACGCGCGACGCGCTATAAAGAGTCGTTTCGATGTAAGGAAAACCAGCTCTATTTGCCTTTTTGTTTTTTATATACCTACTTTCCATTACTGCAGTTTAATGTAAAACATTCTCGTAAGGTTGATTCGAGCGGAGAGATAATAGTGTTGACAACCATACCGATTTGGAAGGAATATTTGGTCTACTTGTTTCAATTGGAAAAAGAAATAAATGTGTCGCCAATAAAGTACATCATTTATAAGCATCAATTCCTTAGACCCATTAGAGTGTCTAAACTTACAGTACGATTTGGCTGGACTGTTGAGTGTATGAAGGTAGCGCCGGAAAGTTCCAAGCACAGAATGTTATTGCCCAAAACATGGGCCGCATTGCGCTCTGATGCTCTTGATGAAGTCTGTGGAATTAAAGGCGCCATGTATGTGCAGCCCGATCGGTGCAGAGGCTTTCATAAATCCAAGGACGGCGCAGTGGTCATGGCGCGGAAAGCGCTCACGATTGGGAAGACCGTGTGTTCGAAAGTGGACCGAACGCGAGAGTCAGATAACGATTCGCCAGTGCAAACTCGTTTGAGCAAGCGACTCAAGTCACTCAAGATAAATATCGAGAGTGACACCTCGATTACTTCACAATTAGCAAAGAGCGACTGGCCCCGTTGCCGGGGGTTCAGGTCTTCTATTCTCTCGGAGACTTCTCGAAGATTCGGGATTTTTCGTGCCGGGTCAACATACGAGTCTCCGAGAGAAGTCCCCGGTCGATCAGCTGACAAACAGCTGAAGCTCAAAGTCAGACGCGTGAAGACAATGCGAAGGGAAATTCGCTTGTCATAGGCTTTGTTCTGACTATTTACCTGTTAGTGTCCAGCAGGCATTGTTTCCTTGCTCATAAAGAAGCTAGACACCGAAATCCATCTTAATTAATTAAATTCTAGACGGTTATACCTATAACATTTATACCTATAATTCTAACATTTAAACCTATAATTCTATATTCATTCCCGGCTATTATTTTCGGCTTTTTATTCGCTACGGGAATAATAGCGAATTGTTAAGGCTATATCTTAAACACCATGCAAGGTATAGAAAAATGACGATGTCTAGACAATTACTTTTTTTTTAGAATTTTTACGATGGTTATTAAACATTTTTTAAATTAAATGCAACACAATTGTGTACATTTTGTTTCTTTAAAGACTTCGATTATTTAACACTCATTGAATCCTAATATAAAAAAATAATTATTTCATCTTTTAAATTATCGTGTGTTAAATACTTTCGAATATATTCAATAAAGCTCAACTAAACTGCATACCTACACTTATTTTAGAAATTAAAAGAAAATGGCTCATTTATTATGTCAGTTTCCTGCACTTCCCTTACATCAAATCCGTATAAAATATGGCACAAGTTTCTCTACATATTTCTCTACCATTGGGAAGAGATAACTTGATTTTTTTTTATCGATACACGGTTTCCGATGGTTGCTTAATTAACTCGTCAATCAACGTTTTGGGTACCTGCTTGAGTGTGTGCGGCCAAATCATTGAAAATGATGAATCAATATCTGTTAATTTTAGTATAGATTTCATAAATTTTACATGCAAAATATGTTAGTATTTAAATTAATAAAGCAGAAAAAATTGCAGATAGCGAAAACCGAACCAGCAAATATCCCCGCGCGCTTACTAGACTAGATAAATATTTAAAATTTATACATGTAATTTAAATTTTAAATCTAGTTATTTTACGTACCTGAAAAAATTAAATAATTGAGTTGATGATAGTTTAACAAATCGAAGGAAGCTGTTAACTGAGGTACGACGCCAGACATGCTGCGTTCAAATAAAGAAGCTGCTTTAGTGTGACTTGCGACTTCTTGATGGTGCTTTTTAACTACCTTAGCATATATGTAAGTATAATAAGCCACTTTGACAGACATATAAACAAGCTAAAAAAGAATTTAGCAATCTGAAAAACCAGCTCAATCTTCCCGAAAATCCTGAATATTATTTTTAATAAAGTTAGAATGCCAGAAAGACCACAGAGTATTATGATAGGTTTATAATATCTAGTAAAATCTGTGTGATTAGAAACACAAGTATCAACGTCGATAAGTAGCTATATGTGTGATAACAGGATTCACCTGAAAGATCAATATGTTCTCAATATTATTTAAAAATTAAACGCGCATTTATCTATTAACTATTTAGTCATTTCATTGAACTAACTTCACTGACTGTAAAATTTTTCCATCCAGTCAAATAATCGTTCACAAACTATTCAGAAGGCCGAAAGTCTTTAAAACATCCAAACAAGCACAAAATACATGAGATCTTGACCCAATGCATAATGTTACAAATATTTTTTTTTATTGAATAAATTATATGTGTTATATGTCAACAAGTGCAATTTATCAGAAATTTATATTTATACGGATACTGAAATATTCCAAAAATCTTCATCCAATTATTTCTGAAAATATCAGAAATTTTATTTTTTTTTTCAAAATTTTTCATAAGTCCCAATTCTTACAAAATGTCTGAGAAAATATAAAAAATGTTTTTATCAGGGATTTAGAAGAAATAGTGAATAATGTCATTCATAAGTTTCAATTTCGATGACGTCAAATAAAATTTAATAAGTTATAATTTCAACCATAAGAATATTAGCGTTTGTATATTTATATATTTACGTTTTTGCCTTTATATTATAGATATGTATATATCAAAATTTATTTAGTTTATTGTATAAATTCTAAAAAATTAAGAAAACATATTTTTTAGATATTATTAAAAAGGTTATATTATTATATCTATATATACAGAATTATGAAAGACAAAATATTATAAAATTGATTTTTTAATTATATAATATGTTGAATTTAACTGTGTGTAACATTTTACAGGATTCTTTAATTAGCAACGTGAATTTGGCAGGAAATAAATCGCGTGTGTAAGTATGTCTCATGGTGAAAGGAAACTATAGAAAGGAAGATATATAATACAAGGAACTAGGAAAGTCAGAAAAAAATGGAAGTGCATAATTCAAAACTGCGAGTGCTTAATTGAAATTAAACACAATTTGCGATTTAAAGAAAAATGCTTCATTATTGCTAAAAACAAATATGTTCGTGTAAACTAATTAATATTCTCAATATATTGTAGAAAAACATAGAAAAATTAAAAAAATTATTACATATATCTAATTAAATGTATATTTTAATGGCGTTAAGTTAGATAATATAAATAATGAATGCTGTCCTGAGATTATATCTGTTAGTGCTAAATTAATTGACAAATTACTTAGCATGTTTACGCATTTGAAAATTCAAAGACTACTTGAATCTTTTTTGGTTTGCGGAATTGCCTCCTTGATGATATATGTTTTACTTCTCTTTCTGTGTAATTTCTTCCTGCTCATTCTTCAACGAAGTGGTGTTAATCTCTCGCTTTTGGTTGTTGGAGGCATCAATCATTTCGGTAGCGGTCGAATGCGTTTCTCCTGGTAGCATTTCCATTTCATTGGATTGAGACGATGAGTCAGTGTGTTGAGATTCGCGATAAAATGGTCCTCCCGCATTTACGGTGATTGCCGGTACACCACTTGTTTGAGAGCCATAGCTTACCGGATAAGAGGATCCGTAATTTCCGTAATTTCCATTGACTTGATAAGAGCTCGGGTAGGCGTAAGTGGGTGGATTAGTATATGAAGGTTGATATATGGGTTCATAATATTTAGGAGAATTGCCGGATCCCGGATATACGATGGGGAATTGCACCGAAAGGTTCACAGGAGGATATTTCTTATGATGTCTTCCTTCCTGCAAAAAATAATTTAATATTTATTATTCGTGAAAACTGCATTTTTTATGATATTTAGATATCTAAATGTCTCTCTTAGAATTAATTTTCTTCTCAAAACCAAGACTTGCATTTTTTTGGTGTCATTTGTAACTTAAATATGTAATCAATGCTAATCTCTTCCAGCACGAATTTGCTACGCGATATATGCGTAGCATATATTGTTCGCGATTTTTAATTATCTGCTGTATGCTTTCAGCACTTGAGCGCACGACTAATGTATTGTCTTGTACACATCAAAAGATTCCAGACGCAACGCAATGCTTTAGAGATACTATACGCTATTGTATATAGACTATAATAAAACTGGATATCAATCGGATGATCGTAGGAAGAACAATTGGAAAGGTTTTATAAATAATTGTTTTTATTTTGTTTTTTTTTTTTAACAAATAATACATAAGAACGTTTTCATTTAATGAAGGAAAAATTTTTACCTTTTTTTTCGATTTTATGAATCTTTAGACCTATCTTTAACGTAATTTCTGAAGTATAAAACATTGTGTTTTAATGTCAATAAAAAAAAGACTTCCCCAGCAATGGTAAAAATCTAGCAATTTTGCATATTGTCCCATATAATTAAAAATATCGCATATTTTTGTTGATCACATTTTATTCTATATGGTAAATAATCCGAAAGAAGACGGTCTAAATTTAAGAAATCAAATCAACAGTTGCAAATTGAATATATTTATTTAGATCCTTAGTCTAGCTTAAACAATTTTTTCTTGTCGTGATCGCAAAAATAAACTAGCTGGGGTGCACCTACACCTCACGTAATCTTCCGAAGGTTAACGACGTCATCGAGGATATAAAGGATTAAACCTGTTCGTGAAATCAAATATTATGTATCTCTTCTTAATTAAACTATCGAGCTTTCTATATAAAGATGGCCTTACAAAATATCACCATAGAAATTGTTTAGAGAAACAAAATATATATCGTAGAATTGCGCACACATAGGAATCTTTTGATGTTGCATCAACATTTTTATCGCTTTTCAAGAATCGCACCATTGGAATCACGCAATATTGTTCGTGTTATCTCAATATCAATGTGGGACTATATAATCACTACTTAATTCGTATCTAGTTTGGTACTTACCATTCCTCTATGAGTTTCTCCTGAAGGAAAGAAGATGGGTTGATCCGGCATCATGCGATTATTGTCTTCTGTGGACATCATCGCAGATCTATAGGGCATAGATGATTCGAAAGTTGCACCGCCGTGATGTACTATTGTGCGAAGTTCCTGATGAGCCCTGTAGTATCTGGTAGAGTAGGGTGTTAGCGTCGGAATAATGCCACTGTCATCTGATCGACAGTTGCAGTCGTAGGAATCTTCATTCGTCTCCTGAGTTTCGTATCTGTCTTCTGGGTTTACTGGGGGCACCTAGATCAGCGAGAAACAAAACATATTTTATTTAATTTGGAAAGATTTCATTTAGTATACTCGTATAATGTTAGATTTTGTTGTTGATACAGGCGCGGACATAACATGTATTGCGAATAAGTGTATCCCGGAACGTTTTTATAACAAAATTGTTAAATCTTCAAAAAGTATTTTAGGACCAGATGGCAAAAGTCTATCAATAACAGGTTATGTTGATGTAACTTTATGGAACCAACGTTGCAAGGCCAAAGCTAGGGTTTACGTCATTCAAGGATTGAAGCAAAATCTGTTAGGCAAACCCGAAATTATGAAGTTTGGATTGATAAGCAAAATTAATGCAATAAAACTAGAGGAACTTTCAAAAGAGGTATGTTCAAAATTTCCAGAATTATTTAAAGGTACTGGACAATTTAAAAAAGAATTGAAAATTCAGTTGAAAGAGGGAGCAATTCCCTTTTTCCAATCAGTTCCTCGAACTATAGCTATTTCTTTGCAACCCAAATTAAAAAAAGAATTAGATAGACTCGTTGAAGAAGGCATAATAATACCAGTAGATTCTCCTACCGATTGGTGTAGTCCTATTGTAGTCGTACCGAAGAAAAATAGTGATAGTATTCGTCTTTGCTGTGACTATTCTAAATTAAATAACAATGTAAAAAGGGCTAATTTTCCAATACTTAAAGTCGATATTATATTAGCTAACTTAAAAGGATCAAAAATATTTACGAAATTAGATGTACAAGCAGGTTTTCATCAAATTAAGCTCCACAAAGATAGCCAAGTTCTTACTACTTTTATTACGCCCTTTGGAAGGTTCATGTTCACTAGATTGCCTTTTGGTATAAATTGTGCATCGGAATACTTCGCACAAATGTTTACAGATTTGCTAAGAGATATTTCCAATGTGGTAGTGCATATAGATGATGTTTTAATTCATGCTGCAACTAAACAAAAACATGATGAAACATTAAAAAAAGTCCTTGATAGATTAAAGAGGGAAGGAATCACTTTAAATAAAGATAAATGTATTTTTGAGCAAAAAGAAATAGAGTTTCTGGGACATAAAATTTCTGAAAAGGAATTGAGATTTTACCAGACAGGGTATCAGCCATTACAGAATTTTCTGCTCCAACAGATAAAAGTTCATTATTACGTTTTCTTGGCATGGTCAATTATGTAAGTAAGTTTGTACCTAACAAATCTTCAGTGTTAGAACCTCTAAACAGTTTATTAAAAGACAATGCTCATTTCGTGTGGCTTCAACCACAACAGCTAGCATTCAAAAGAATAAAAGAACTATTGCAAGCTCCTATTCTAGTCCATTTTGATCATAATAAAAAAATTATCGTACAGGCTGACGCTTCTAGTTACGGGCTAGGAAGTGCTCTCATTCAAGAAGATGAGACGGGCAACAGAAGAATAGTGGCATATGCTTCTAGGACTCTTTCTTTGGCGGAATCAAAATACAGTCAAATAGAGAAGGAAGCCTTAGCGTTGGCCTATGCAACAGAGCATTTTAAGGAATATATTATAAGCATAGATGTAATCCTCGAAACAGATCATAGACCGCTACTTCAAATAGTACAAAGTAAGCCTTTAGATGAGCTTACACCACGTCTTCAGAGAATAAGACTGAGACTTATGCGATATAATTATTCTGTTGTATTTGTACCTGGCAAGCACTTAGTCTTGGCAGATTGTTTGTCTAGAAACCCAGTAGACGATGTTGGAAAAAGTAAGGATGATCTACCCGAGGAAATTGACTGTTATGTTAAATTAACCATTGCCAATTTACCTGCCACTAAGACTCTCTTAGATAAAATACGCGAAGAGCAAGAATCTGACTTTATTTGCAGGACTCTTACAGATTATTGTTTGAAGTCATGGCCTCAAAAGAATAAATTACTAGATGGTTTATTACCATACTACCAGTTAAGAGATAACTTTTCCTATGTGGATCACCTTCTACTTTATAATTCTAGAATAGTTATTCCTTTTTCGTTACAAGCAGAGATGCTTTCTAAAATACACCAAGGTCACTTTGGCATAAATAAATGTAGAGATAGAGCAAAACAATCAATATGGTGGCTGGGTTTAAGCTCATAACTAAAGAATGTTGTAGAACATTGTACGAAATGTATAGAGGAAAAATCGAACTTTAAAGAGCCTTTTGTTAAAGAGGACTTTCCCAGTCGACCCTGGCAAAAGATCGGTATTGACCTCTTTAAATTGAATACCTGGTATTTAGTTATGTATGATTATTACTCTAGATATTTAGAAATTTTTCATTTAAAATCTTTAACTGAACAGGAAGTCATTGAAAAATGTAAAGCTGCATTTGGAAGATTCGGAATACCGGAAATAGTCAAGAGCGACTGTGGAACGCAATTTGCGACTAAATTTAAAAACTTTGCGCGAGAATACGACTTTATTCACGTTACAAGCTCACCAAAATACTCACAAAGTAACGGTGCAGCTGAAGCAGCAGTTAAAATTGCTAAAAATATTTTAAAGAAATGCGAAGATGTAAATCTAGGGTTGTTAGCATATCGAACAACTCCTTTAGAAAATGGTTACTCTCCGGCGGAGTTAATGTTTTCGCGGAAAATCCGTTCTACCCTTCCTACTTTATCAAAGAGTCTGGGATCATTTGTAAAACATAAGGAAATTTTTCCTAAAGAAGTAAAGAGGAAGGATAGACAGGAAAGAGATTACAATAGAAGACATCGTGTTAGAGAATTATCTCAGTTTAAGTATAATGATAGAGTTTGGATTATAGATACTCGCTGTTATGGTAGGATAGTAGATAAGGCGGACGGTCCAAATTCTTATTTGATCAAAACGGATAAAGGCGGAATATTAAGAAGAAACCGATGGCACCTCGTTCCGGCACCTCCAGAACAGAACACCAATTCGAAATTTACAACCAGTCCTCCGGTTATTATAGAAGACAACCCACCGGAAGAAGCAGTAACGCAAGGACAAGAGCCAAATGGGAATAACCAAGCTTTGGAGAACACTTCAGGAGCAAGTTCCCAAAATGTCGAGAACACTCCATTAAATGCACCCAGGAGGTCCAGTAGAAACACGGGACCACCGCGTTACCTTAAAGATTACATTGTAAACTAAAAGGGGGAGATGTTGTGTGAACTAGATGGGTTTGGGAACGCGTTAATTGTAAGACGGATCTTGAGATGGCGTTGCGTAGGCGGTTCGCGGGTTCGCGCCAGAAAGCATTGTGTGCTCGATAGCAGGAGACACGAATAAAGCCACGTACTTATATTTACTCTTGCCTGTTAATTATTGCTGCCCTCAGTACCACTACAGATCGGACTTGGCGCTGGAGCAAGCGTTTGTACTGGAGCAGGAGCTGGCTGAGAAGCTGGCGGAGGATAATCGACTGCTTGCGATGATTGCTGTTGTTGCTGGTTCAAAGAGATGTTTGGAGAAGGTGACGAAATCGCAATCGGTTCACGATAATCAAAAACTGGTGCTGGTACCGGTACGGGTTGCACTATAGAACTAGCGGTTTAGCTAATTCTTGTCTTACTTCCTGTCGACAATTGGCACCTTTTCTGGCTTTCCCGAGTGAACTTCCACGCAGAAGGTTGTTGTCGATATCTTCGTTCTACCCTTGTCTGCACCTGTCTCCTCCTGCAGTACGACGTTCTTGGCGAACGTCGTCTCTGTCTCGCTAATCGACTTCTCGATCACATTGGGCGTGGGTGCGGCCTGACAGGCGACCAGCGCCAGCAGGAACAACGCGCAACAACTCTTCAGATACATTGTTTGTTTCGTCGACCGAAATCAAAATTGAACTGATGAAGCAGGACTAGCGCGCCTGTTTTTTAAAAAAATCCGCAACACTAGCCGCGAAATCGAAATCGATGACGAAACCATTCGCTTGCAAAATTGTGCGAACGATTTGATGCATTGGCAAATTTTGATGTGTGATTAAACAATCCGCGTCCTCGTTTTTTTGAAATTACGCGTGATTATATCATTGATCGAATATGGGCAAAATTACCTGGAAGTTAAGGGGTAAGGCCACCCTGGGCGTCAAAAAGAAAAGGTCAATTTCGGGATTTTTTTTAAAGAGTATAGTAAATGTTATCGAATTTTCGTCAAAAGTACTTTATAAAACTTGCCTTGAGGTACAAAAATAAATTTTTTTAAAAATTTTTATTAAAAAATGGCGGCTCCAGAACCAGGCTCCGACGACGCCTGTATATAAACGGGCGGACAGAAATCTTTTTCAGATTTGCACCTGGAACAAAAACCCAAAATTTTTCTTTTAATAGATACCTTAAACTAGTGCACCACGTAGGGAAATTTGAAAATACTGTTTTTTCGGAAAATGGTGAGCATATGAACCCAAAATTCATTTTTTCACGTAAAAATTTTGTCATTAATTGCTTATAAAAAACAAAGTTTATAAGATATCGAAAAATCCCTACGTGGTGCACTAGTTTAGGCTATCTATTAAAAGAAAAATTTTGGGTTTTTGTTCCAGGTGCAAATCTGAAGGAGATTTCTGTCCGCCCGTTTATATACAGGCTTCGTCGGAGCCTGGTTCTGGAGCCGCCATTTTTTAATAAAAATTTTTGAAAAAATTTATTTTTGTACCTCAAGGCAAGTTTTATAAAGTACTTTTGACGAAAATTCGATAACATTTACTATACTCTTTAAAAAAAATCCCGAAATTGACCTTTTCTTTTTGACGCCCAGGGTGGCCTTACCCCTTAATACATAACGTTTTTTTTATATTTTATGTAGAATTATACATAAATTTTTATTTGTATCATGTTATCATGTAATCGTGGTCGCATATAAAAAAATTACGCTTAAATATTTGAGAGAATTTTTGAAATTACACAAAAAATATGATTTATATTCCCTTTATGTATACTTACAATTAGTATAGTTTTATATTTAAATAATTAAAAATAATTAATTTAAATAATTATTTTATATGTTTAATTAATATCTGGCATTACTTAATTTTAAATCAATTTTCTTCTATATTGTTAAATTCTTATAATAGAATATTTATTATTATAAAATTATTATAACATATAGAACTTATTGACGAAAAATTAATATTTACAAGAAAACATTATGTATTTATAAAATTTAAATAGTTGTAACGGCATTTTATGAATTTGTTTTGCATTATATTGCATTATGGACATAAGGTACTGTGAAAATGCACATTAGCAAACGCGAAGGCATTGTTGTAAAATCGACTCGATAATTGCGTATTGTTAAACATTTATAATTGTGTTGATTTAGTTGCATTTTCATACATGTCGCAAGTACATATGTCGCCACTCACTTTCTTTACGCAGTTTTTGATTTTTTTGCTTAGGGGGGACCGGGGCAAATCGGTCAACGGGGTAAAAGTGTCAAATCAAATATCTCGGAACCTGTATATTGTGCGAACTCGCTATTAACATTGTAAACGCGTCTTATGGTACCCATGTGACCAACGGAGTTTCGGCAGATTACCTGCCGTGTTATGATTTTTACGAGGGCAAACGTGTTTTCGGAAGGTGAAAGTTAAATTTTCTGCGCGTGGAAATTGTGTAATATCTACAATAATATTTGCTCTCCAAATCTCCAGGTACGTGATTATAAAGAGTAATGCATGCTGAACACGAATCCAGTGTAGTTTTTTCATTATCGTTCATGTCTAATATTTTGTGGGCGATAAAACCTGAAACTTGTGTTTGGGGCAAATCGGTCAGTAAGCACCCGGGGTGGACTTTTATAATATTGGCAAATTTTATAATTTTATTATATTTTTCAGTCTTTTCTACCCCTATTTCATATATTTTTCTTTAATATTTGGTTGATTAGTTCTTGAGTTATAGAATCCGTACACACACACAAAAACACAAAATAATAAAATTTTTTAACACTAATTAATAAATGTTTACATTTTTCTATTACCAAATAATTAATAAAATGTATCCTATCAGTTTTCATAATCGGAATTATGTATTTATGGAGTGACAGTTTTACCCCGGCATTTTTGAGTTTTCAATTTTTCCACTGTTGTCGTTTTTGCTCTATACCGGTTAAACAAAGCGACGTAGACAAAAATTTCCTACATAAATTTTGTAGCTAAAGATTCACTCTTAAAAATGGTATACCACATTTAACTAAAATTATTTATTTTGTTGTTAAAAATCGGCACCGAAAAAAACATGACCGATTTGCCCCGGTCCCCCCTACACGTCAAATTCCGCAAACAGAATCCGCAGTTTCATAAGCACGATGACGAAATTTTGCGCACTCGCTATTGCACAAAGAAGAATATGTAGGCTAATATAGAATTTTATTTATCTATATAAATGTTAGAAAAGGTTCTTTTATTTAATTTATTTGCTCTTGTTACATGTTGATAATATAAAAACAAAATTTTATACAAAAAAAAAGAAATTAATACCGGATATATTACATAAGATATACAATTGTAATATTCGTTAAAGCTGTATCTTTAAGAAGATATAAATAGATTTCTCATTGCATAGAAAAACAAAATAGGTATCTATTTAACATCATTGCGATGATTGATCATCTGTGCAAGTATTTCATTGATATTGATTTTTATCATTAAAATATTTGGAGTCGACGAAACTATTTGTCTTGCTTGCGAAATTGTGCGAGTAATTCAATGCATTGACAAAATATGACTTTGACATAATTATGACTGCGCAACAGAAAAATTATTTAATATTTTTTTTAAATAAAACGTATAAAAACATTTCAATTAGGATTAACCTCATTATTTTATTAGTGAAATTGTCGGGGCAGATCATATATTTAGTCGCAAATTTTATCAATGCATTTAATATGTTTGTAACTTATTAACTATATATTTTAGTGATTTAACTATATCTTTAACTACATATTTTTTATAACTATCGTTTCTAATAATTCGTAATTTAATAATTATTGCAGATCTGTTGACCCTTTATTAAGAAAATTCGATTCTAAAAAAAAATCCTTGAATAAAAAATAACTTAATTGAAATCTTGAATATCTGTATAATGCCAACAACTTTATTATTGCCAAGAAAGATTAACAAAAAGTTACATCTGTGTTGATGGTGTCATTTCGGTTGTTGCTACTGGAGAATCTTCAAAATGTCGCCCATGTCGTTCAATACATAAGTCAGGATCAAGTTCTGTCACAGCTTTGTCCTTATATCTTACATTATTTTGTTCGCCGGTAATAGGACTGCTGTGTTTCTCTACATCGAATATATTCGGCTGTAGATCATTTGATGAAACTACTACAAGATATATTTTTTAAGATTCTAAGATTTCGCAAAATGTTGCTTTAAACCGAGCTGAGTGTATATTTTTATATTAAATGAGAAGTGTGTGTATTTCTGTTAGGTATATTTTTATAACAAAATGTATTTGTATTTTATGAATAGTCGTATTTGACATGCACACGTGAAATACCTAACTCGTTTTACAATATACTGATTTAGGCGACTTCGACTAAGCTCCAATTAATTTAATTAGCGATTAATTTAACCGCAGAATCGCTTAAAACGAAATTTCTTACTATACAATTCATCGTCCCTGATTTAATTTTGTACGTTCTTATGCGTTAAACAATAAGAAATTAATTTTGTTTGTATTAACAAAATAATACTGAATTTCTTTTATGTATACGACATTTATGCGAGATTTTTGTGAAAATAGTTGTTCAAAATTACATTAAGTAACATTACATAATGGTTTTTTGATTATTTGAATTTTCGTTTTTATGTCAATGTAATAAGGTTTGAAAATTCTGAGATCTGTTCTTATCGATCTTCGACAAGGATCTGTCGCTCTTAATGTAAAAAAGTTTTATTGTTTAAAGACAAATCTTAAGAGTGAGGCGGAGCAGTTGGTGCGTAAGTCGCTCACTATAAACGAGAATTTCCTACGTATTTGATCCATGTTGGCAGATCATTACTTTAATAAAAAGCTACTAGTGAGATTGTGCTTTTCTGCTTTTACTGTCTTGCTGAAATAAAGATGGCCAGTTACGAGTTGGCCAGTGATCTGAAGAAGATTACGATATTCTTCACATCGTCGGCTCCCTTGAAGGCATCGCGGACGTCTCATCTAAAGTGCGGCGAGCTGTTTATAATTTATATTGTAGTGGAACTGCTCGATTCCCATTAACTACAAGAATAAGAAACTACAATTAACGATACTTCTGAACCACCTTCCTTGGACGTCTTGAACGCATTCCTCGAATGCAGTGTGCGGACTTTGGAAGCGTTTCATCCAAGGTTGACTCTCAGCTCAGCATCGTTGACGATAACAAGTGGTTCTTTACCTCGTTCTGCTTGAGCTCATCTAGGCTAAAAACCTGGAGTTAGAGTAGTGACCAATGTGTCCTCTGTCAGAAGACCAATCGCTACATTTTCTATTGTCCGGAATTCATGGAAGGAATGGCTGTCTAAGAAAAAAAGTTTACGGACGGCAACAATTGCTTTGCCTAAACAATTTCCGTAGGCATCAACTGACGGATTGTTCATCGAAGAAGACATGCGTTGCGTGGAAAGGACTCCACCACACGTCATTTCGTGATGTGATTCCAAGGAACATCAGCGCTGTTTCAGCTCATCACACCGGAGTACAAAGATTGTCCAAGATTGTCCTCCTCTCTACGGCCTGAGTCACTCTGGATTATATGGATCCCACTTTCTTAAGGACTATCAAGAGTATCAAGAGACACAAGAGATCATTAGGGTCACATGGCCTTTATGTTCTTTGTGTGTGTCTCAGCATTAAAGTTGTCCAAATCAAAGAGTCTTAGATTACAACACTGAGGCATTTCTGGTCTCCTTTGGACTTTCGGAGGTTCGTATCGCAACAAGGTCTCTGCCGCATCGTCGTGACTGTTACACTAACTTTTTCGGCTGTAACACACAACTGCGTATCCTCTTCAAGGTGACGATCTGGCGGTGCAACCACATCATAGACACATTGGCCAACGAGGGTGGAGTGGAGTGATCTTTCAACCTGCAAGCTACGCCTCGAAGAAATCAGGACTTCAAAATTAACATATTAAAAACATTATTTAAGACAATTTCGGATTTTACATTAACAAGCTTATCTTGCTTATCCACTTAAATCTGTGTTCTCGCACTCGCAAATAATAGGTATTAATTAATATTTTCGATATAAGTGCGCTGAAAGGAAACACCAACCTGCAAGAAAGCCGTGTTAATAATTTTATTTTGAAAATTACTTATAAATTTGGCCACTCAACTGAAATATGATATCAAAATAGAAATATTATGATATCACATATATCAGCTGCAGTCCTTATGGGACTATGTCTTAACATAAATATAAACATCTAAATGTCTAAACATTTACAATCGCTAGTTTTATCTTTGCATTGTCTCGACATGTTTCCTTGAATCTTTTATTCACCAATTTTGCTCTGCGTAGATTGTTTATTATGATATATATATATATATATATATATAGATTAATCTATATCGTCTGTACGATGAAAGGAGAAATTATACATATAATGATAAAACGTTTATTGCCGGCAAATTTATTTTAAAATTTATACATGATGTGCTACATTAACTCACATTCATTAGAAACTACCTTCAAATCAAAGATACAATAATAAAAAAATAATGTATACAAATAAACTATGGATAGAGTATGATCATTTTGGTGGCAGTGTGGTCTAGCGGTAGAGCGCCAGACTCGTAACCACGGGAAGCTGGGTTCTAATCCACTTGATCACAGAAATTTTTAAATTTATACACCCCCCCCCCCCCCCCCCCCCTATGAGAAATAAAGGATTCTCATGCGGAGAAATTGGGCTTCGTCTTTCGGAAGAGACGTTAAGCTGTTGGTCCACACATAGCAACTGATAACTGTTATGTGTACCCTCCCCCCATTCCCCGCAGAAAAAAGGTTGTCTCTTACTGCGTAAATAATACCCCAAAAAAACTTCCCATAAATCGTCATAAAAAAGTCACGATATTCGGCAACGAACGAAACGACTACGGATAAAGAGTATGTTCAGGAATGCGCTTAACTCACGTTTATCTATACGAAATACAAATTGCCGGAGCAGTCTTTTTGTATTATCTCGAAGAGCGGCAGCAGTTCCGGCGTGGCCTTGATCTGTCCAACGAATTTGCTCAACGACGGATTTTTGTCTGCAAATAAATCGCATATATACCTATCGTATTTATGAATGAATAGATTAGTGAGTGAGTGAGTGAGAGAATGGGAGGAGGAGGATAGGTAGGTTAAGGGGGGAAATGTAAAAGGAGCGGGAGTCTTTCCTGTACTCCGCAAGAAACGTAAAATAAATCATTATTATTAATTATTACTACTGTATATCGTAAATTTCATGCTGTATGTAAATTGAGGTAATTATTAGTTAATTTGAGTTTTGAAATATAAATAAATCAATTTTTTAAACAATTTTATTTAAATTTATTTAATTTATAATAATTCTATTTTCCTGCATCAGGAATAGTTAACAACGCTTCGACGATTCTCAGCGCAGAGCGTTTCAATTTTTCTTGCTTCTCACACTCCTGCTTCACTGAGTTCGCTTTTACTTTCATCGTACAAGTACTCTTCAGCGGCTCGACTAATCGCTACCCTGTATGATAAATATTAGAGAGTAGGATTAGAATATTAAATATTTTGAAATATCAAGAATCCCAGTACAAACGAATATACATATAGACAATCGTGCGCGATATACTCACTTTGCAAGACTGCGGTTGGGCACAATTGCGCGTGTCGCGCGTAGTCATAAGATAAGTCAGCATCTTGATGTCATAATGGTCCCTAAGACCGTTAGGTTTCAACATGACTTAGAAACTCAAAGACGTCTAGCCTATCGAGAAACGAATCCAACAAGGTGTATGTACATGCACTCGAACGCTGCCTTACGAAGATCGGATAAAGTTCCGAAAACGGCCCCCCTCCGATTTCGATAAAACTTTGTGAAAAGCTTTGTCTTTGGTTAAAATGAAAGCCCTTAAAAGGAATTTTGGCGACTCCAATTAAAAAGCCATTTTTGAAGTGAAACTTCTTAGGGCACGGGGGGTGATTCGAACCGGAAGCGTTACGGAAGTCGCGTTATGGAAGTCCGTCACGAAAAGTCGAACCTTCTACGGAAGTGATTCGATTCGTCGCGTTACGCGTTCGCGATATGGAAGTGCGTCACGAAAAGTCGAACCTTCTACGGGAGTGATGCGATTCGTCGCGTTACGCATTCGCGTTATGGAAGTCCGTCACGAAAAGTCGAACCTTCTACGGGAGTGATTCGGAGCGTCGCGTTACGCGTTTGCGTTATGGAAGTTCGTCACGAAAAGTCGAACCTTATACGGGAGTGATTCGGAGCGTCGCGTTACGCGTTCGCGTTATGGAAGTCCGTCACGAAAAGTCGAACCTTCTACGGGAGTGATTCGGAGCGTCGCGTTACGCGTTCGCGTTATGGAAGTCCGTCACGAAAAGTCGTACCTTCTACGGGAGTGATTCGGAGCGTCGCGTTACGCGTTCGCGTTATGGAAGTCCGTCACGAAAAGTCGAAACTTATACGGGAGTGATTCGGAGCGTCGCGTTACGCGTTCGCGTTATGGAAGTCCCGTCACGAAAAGTCGAACCTTCTACGGGAGTGATTCGGATCGTCGCGTTACGCGTTCGCGTTATGGAAGTCCGTCACGAAAAGTCAAACCTTCTACGAGAGCGATTCGATGCGTCGCGTTACGCGTTCGCGTTAAGGTGCGCCTACATCTATCGTAAATGATTATCGTAAGCTTTTTACGACCACTTACGACGATCGCAATGCTCGTCGTGACAGTTATCGTAACCTCATCGATGAGTTTATTCAACTTGAACTCTGACAATTACAACGCTTGTCTAGCGTTACAACAGTAACCTAATCTGTCAGAAAAAATTAGCGTAGATATCGTTTAATCGACCCAACTGGCAAAGTTTATTTAAAAAACGCTACGTTTCGACCGTAGATTTCGGTCCCTTTCAAGCGTATGGATACACAAATTATAAATTAGCCCAAACTACGCCACATCTAAAAACTAAACATCGAAAGTCACAATATGTAATACAAGTATAAATCCACTAAAATATATATAAAATTCAAGCGCTTACATAATTTGTGCGTCGAGATTCAAAGAATTAAATTGTAATATAAATTAAAACGTCATCTTCGTTAGTCATTCGATCGTCGAAGGACGTGTCAGAGCCGTGGCAAGTATTCGACTGACAACAAGCCGGTAAACAATACAAAAAATCGCTTGTAATTATTTAGGCAGTGGAGGGGGGAACAGAGAAGAAAGAGAGGAATTATGTCTCTTTATAATACGTTCGTAAAGAGCGTTAAGATTCTCTGTGCCCTTTTGTAAATTTATGGTGTCGTCAAATTTCTTAATAAAGAACATTCCTGCCAATTCCCTCTTTCTAATCTGTTTCTCCTTGTGTAATATTTGTGGCCTTTGCCAATCAAAATC
>JASTWQ010001160.1:0-27537 GCA_035220615.1 Leptothorax acervorum
TGACACATTCGACCCCGATTTAGTAATCGGCCCGATACAACTAATATACGCATCGACCCCGATTACTAAACCGACGACCTGATTGCCGAAATCTGAGGTTGTACTGCAACCCACTAAAAACTTCAAGTATGCATTATCAAAACGGAATATAAACCCCGGCAAAGAGGCAATCAGATAGTCGGGAAATCTGTCAGCCAAACGTGCACGACTCCACGTAACATTATTATTCTCTACATAAAGTCCGTAACGCGATTGTAAAACACGAGACGTGTATTAAGAATATTAAAGGCAATCGATTAAAGAAAAAGTCACGAGTGTTGAGAACCTTCATTCCCATCCTCGCGGATCGACGGACTCAAGTGCCAACTTGCAAGAACCCGCAGGGCGGCTCAACAATTTGGTGGCAGCGATGGGATTCGCCATCCCGGAACGAGAACCGAAGGAGATTATAACTTGAGACACCTCCGCAAGGCAACGAATCGTGAGGAAGGCGGCAACGCATCCCAAGAGGAGCAGCAGCTCGACGCCCAGAGCGAGAACAACGCCCGGCAGCCAGCAGTATCAGCGACACCGGAGACGACGCCGACCTACCTCAACAGCGATTTGCCAGCCAGTCGCTATGCTGTATGCGTTAATGTAAGTGCAAAACCATTTTGTAAAACGATGCCTAAGGTATGATACATTGTACGTACGCGGCTCGAATGTCTATAGACCGTGGCATTCAATTCACCCCCGAAAATTTGCGCAATGAAATTGCGGTAAAAAACGCGACCGGCAAAGGCGAAATATCCGCAGTACAGATCGCGGAAAAAGCATTGCGGGATATTAGGGATAGCGTGCGTAAAGTTTTAGAAGCGGAATATTCGAGTAGCGAAGACGACGCAAATCCGGTACACGTAATCACCGAACGCGAATTCTCAGTAGATCCACGTGACTTTAGTCTTCTCAGACGCAACGAACGGAGACGCGACGCTTCTCCAACGTCACGCGACGGTAGCATATTTGACCATTCTGACATACATATATTGTATATCAATTGTATATCAATCGCAATTAATCGAAATAGCGCACAACTACGAAGGAGCGGAAAACTTACATGCGGATGCGGACGAAATTCAGAATCTACATAATTCGCCAAAAAGGCATACCGCGCGAAGTAGAGACGCGGAATATGGCCGAAGGATTAACTATGACCCACAATTCGAGTCGCACACAAACACATTGTTACTTGAATCACTACAAGAAATTCGGGAATTACGGATCCAGATGCCCAAGACCTCACGTACGGGCGGACGCATGACGACGTCCGAAATCAACCGGGTTACAACATCAGATTCCTCAGCCTGAAAGAAGCCCAAAATATGATACCGGAGATAACTGGAGAATCCCGAGAGCGCGTTTGCGAAATTAAATGCCAGTAACTACGCAATGAAAAATATACACCCCGCAGACGAAGCTACCTTACTAGAAGCCATATTATGTACTAAATTCAAAGGAAAGGCCATGGTAGATTTCAAAACGCGAGACATACAAAGTTACGACTAATTAAAACGCGAACTAGAAACCAAATATCTCGGAAAACGGAGCACGACGCACCTGCAACTCGAATTCAACTCCCTGAAACAGAAATCGGGAGAAAGCGCGTAGGAATTCGGGCGCCGTGTAGAAAAACTCGCCCGGGAGTTATATGAGGCAATAGAAGAAGGCCAAGATCATACGCAAGATCAGCAAAAAGCAATCCTCGACAGCATAAAAATGCAAGCCTTCATAATTATCAAATAGGGTTGCACAAGGATATTAAATTATTAGTCCGAGCGCAGCGATACCAGAGCCTGCAGGAAGCGATAAACGGCGCCAGTGCCGAGGAAAAGGTAAGAGATTCTTTCCTACGGAACGGCCAGCCGACAAATCGAAATAAATCGGGTTCCGAGCACGCACGATATACGCGTAGTTCAACGATACAATGCCACAAATGTGGAAAAATAGGCAACATTGTTCAAAACTGCAGGACGAGTCGATATGCAAATCGATTCACATTGCCAAAAGCCGAAAAGCCTCACGGTTTAAACACCGTAGACAAATATTGTACGCATTGCAAAAAAGCCGGACATAATCGAGAAGAATACTGGTCTCTGCATGGACGTCCTGAGAAAACACGGGCGTCCCGCTCTAAACCGACTGACCGAAAAAAGAATCAAGTAAATACCGCTGTAAAATCTAAAAAAAAAAGGCGAGAGACGAAAGTACCGACTCCTCCAGCAGCAGTAGCAGCGGAGACGAAAGGCCGAAAAGGCGCAAGGCACGCGTCGCGGTAGAGCATCGAGTTACGAAGGCAACTGCGACACCCGACACGAGCAGCTGACTGGACATGGTGACGCTGCCTATTCAGGAAACAAAACAGGGAAAATTGAATTTTCTACTCGATACGGGAGCAACGATTACCCTAATAAAGGTAGGCCATTTGAAGGACAACAGAAAGGTGTATAAAGATAAAATAGCTTTAACCGGAGTAAGGGGGAATAGGATCCATACTCTCGAAAAAATAAAGGCTACGGTAGTACTGGGAGACCAGAAAATCAGTCATAAAATGTACGTGGTTAGCGACGACTTTCCCATCGCCTACAAGAAAATTCTCGGGAAATGATTTTGTCAAGAAACAAAAAGTAAAAAGCGATTACGGGAAAATGCAGCTACGCCTCGGCGACGTGACACTCCATACAGAAAGGTGACACTGAAGCCTCGTTGCGAAATCATAGTGCAAGCAGTAACAGACGAAAACCGGGTAGGCATAGTGAAAGCAAAAGAAATAATGCCCGGAGTATTTATCGGCAACTGCCTAGTGGCACCCGAAAATTTTACATGTCCGATAACGTGATAAATACCACAGAAAAGCCTGTAGAAATATTCACGCTACATGTAACGTTAGAAGAAGAGCAGGTGAAGACGCGACGCCGATTTATTTTGTGACGTGACGTTGTCACGTCCACCGCCCAGACGGTAGCTCGACCGAGGGGAAGGTCGGGGATGGCGCCTCGACCCGAGTAGGGGAGGGTTGCTCGCGTTAATTATCTTTTAGATTCCGCAGGTGCGATAGGGAGTGCCGGAGCGAGATTAGCTACGGTATGTAACGACTTAGTGTCGCAACGAGGGAGAGAGGAGAGTTCGGAGGATGGAGCTCTGGGTGGAACGGAGTATCTCGCACCGCTCATTCCGGGCCCCGCCGCAGCATAACACCGAGGGGTGCGACACCGCGACTGCAGAGCGGATGGACGACCCCGATGCCTCCACCGACGGTACCAAAAGTGCCCAGCAGCACAGCCATGGCCTGGCCAGCCTGGCTAAAAGCTGAGAGGAATAGATAGGTGACGACAACCGATCCAAAGTGCCGCGGGCAGGCAGTGGAAATCGCCGGCGGCGCAGCGAGCAGGGCAGCGCGCGCGACAGATCGGCGGGGCGGAAAACCGCGAGCCTGAGGCGCATGCGCGGGGGCCCAGCGTGGTCCCGCCGGGTCGGTTATTCGTCACTGCTGAACGAGCCGCTGTCGAGGAGCCATCCCGAAGAGACAACCCCGACTCAGCCGACTCAGCCGAGCAGCAGCGAGCAGCTTTTTTGTAAGGTCTCCACTCTAGCACTACCGTAATTCCGACGGCTCGATCTCGGCCATGGCCCGAAGCGGTTAATTCTCATTATCGTTTAGAATACCTGTTTCGGTACCTGTTCCCGTTTTAGTAACATCGAGACCGCGGGGCTGGCCGGGATCGTGCCTGCGTAGGTCGTTGTGAAGCCCTCCCCGGAAACTCTAACGTGGCCGGCAGTTATTTCGCGTTTATTGTGTCGAGATTGTGATCGTCGTTGCGTATTTTTGTCGCGTCTGCTCGGGAAAATTCCACGGGCGAGCGCCGTCGAGACCGCCCCCCGGGAGATCTTGCGCCGTTGTTTCGTGCATGCGAATATTGTTACTCGGGAAGAGTCCCGCGGATACATTGTGTTGCTCGTGCCTGCAAGTATCGTCGTGGTTACTCGCCGGGGGAAAGTCATACGGGTATATTGCGTTGTCGTTTCGCGCCTACCGATTAGATTGCCGTTTAACGCCCGCCGGGAGCGGGGCGGCTGGGTCGTGTGTGTGAATATGTGTGTGTGTGGCAATCCGCGTGGCGGACATTCGCGTGCCGTTTTTCGCGTAGGAGAATTCGTAGAGCATGAGACTCGCGTTTAGCTCGTGCGAATGAGATGCGTGGCTGGTTCGTGTGATTGAGATTCGCGTTTCCGCGAGTAGAGTGTGCGGTATCTTTGCGATTGAGAGCGAGGTAACGTGCATTCGGGATATTACTTCGAGCGGTAGCCGCCGGCGAGGCGGTTCGATTTCATTCGATATTATTCTATTGTTTCTCTTGGAATACATCATTATTTACTATTTAGTTTGTGCTGATTGCGCTGCGCTTCCTCTCCTCCTCTCCCCACGACGAAGGACGTAACCGACGCCCTGAGCTCGCGTTTGGGCTGTAGATACATACACCGGCAATCGAGTTGACGAAACGTGGTGCGCGTAATCGCACCTGGCGCCCATACGGAATACTTTAGAGGAAGAATTTGATACCGTGGATACCTCTAAGAGATAATATCGCGGATACCTCGGAGCTACCGTCTGCCCATTAGTGAATTTGCGGCAGCGCCCCTTCGGCTAGCGAGACGGAAAACGGGTCGCAATTTACGTTCGAGACGGACAAGGAAAAAGAATCCGAGCCAGCGCGACGGAAACGGTTGCGTCAGCAATTACGCACAGCGCATCTAAACCGGGAAGAAAAGAAAGCCATTGAAGAGATCTGAGACAACTTTTGCGATACATTTTATTTGGAAGGCGACCGTTTGACTTGTACGAACACCGTAACACATAAAATCGCGACGCAAACAGATAGCGCGCCAGTCAATGTCCGACCGTATCGTCTGCCCGAAAAACATAAGACAGAGGTAAACGAGCACGTCAAGAAAATGTTCAAGGACGATGTGCGAAAAGGAAGCAGTTCCAGATTTTTCAGGGGTGTCGGACAAGGAAGTGAAGGCGTGTGAGTGAGCGAAGAAAATTATGGTGAAAGGAACAGAGTGTATTTTCGGGTTTACGAGTTCGGATGAAAGTGCAGAGTCTCTCTGGTGGCGAGAAGCAGTGCAGAGACGCCAACAAAAAATGAAAGAACTAGAGAATCGTAATAAAGGCCAAACTAATTTAGAATACTATAAACAATTTAACGTAAGAGAAGAGAACGCGAGAAAAGAGAGGAATAGCGATCCAAGGAGAAGAAGAGACTGCCTCGGCTCAGCAGGAAGAGGAATCCTGGGAGTGCGAGGTTACGAGGGAAGAAGAGAGAAATAAACGGTTGGAAGAAAGGAAACGGGAACAGGAGTTCATCGAATCTCTCGCATCAGATTCCGGAGGGACTCAGCAAAGACCAAGAAGCAATAATAGATATGACGGCTAGATTAAATTACAGAAAAATTAAGAAGAGAGCGGGTTAGAATTCAAGACATAAACAGAGACTACTGGAAGAAAACAGGAGAAGAGAACGAGAGGGACGGTGTGAGGACGCGTCTGGCGCCATACCGACCATTCCGTCAATTTAAATGTTAAAATTCAATCTTAAAATTGTTTCCTAGAATTGTAGAGGTATAAAAAGTAAGAAACTTGAAATATTAAAAACGATACAGGAGTATGATGATATAATGATATTAACAGAGACGAAGAATAATAAGAATAATATATATTTTTCAGGTTATAAAATGTATAAAAAGAAAAGTAGAGGCAATAGTGGAGGTGTTGCAATATGTGTACGAGATAATATTGAATTTGAAATAATATCGGAATGGCAGAATCAAAATGAAGAATTTGATGTGATTGGAGTACGATTGAAAAATACGTCGAAAAAGATAAATATAGTAGCAGCATATAGAAGACCAATGTATACTCGGCAACAAAGGACCTGGGATAGAATTTTTAAATTTGACAAGAAAGGATTAGAAACGATTGTGGTAGGCGATTTTAATGCCCATCACAGATCGTGAAACTGTTTAGGGTAATACTGAAGGAGACGGGCCTCCTCACCAATTTCGTTGAACTTAGGCTTAATCGACGCGTTTTTGCACAAAACGACCGAATCTGGCAGAAAAAAGCGTCGCTCTGCTCTGCGAAGCGAGATATTAATTGTTGAAGTTGACGACTATCAGGTTATAAAACCTGTCATACCGACGAGATGTAGCAACTGTGACCATGCCCCGCGCTCTCCGCGGCTACAAACGCATGTTCCGTAGGCGCACAGAAAAGGTCACGTGACACCTATCTGATTGGTAAGTAAGAAAAGTAACATAATTCGAATGTTGATTATCTTTTGTTTCATCACACGCGACAAGCAGCGACAAGTTTTATTACGATTTACGAGAAAAATGCAGCTGCACGAACTTTTGGCTACACAACAAGGAAGAATTAATTAATTTTATAATCGCAAATAATTTAATCAATGGTACAATACATTGTCCGAAGTGCAATAATGAATGAAAAGTAAACAGAAGTAATCTTCTATTTCGTTGCCGAAAAGCCTTGTACGAGAAAAATAAACATAAGAAATATGTGAAGAAACAATGTGACTTCAAAGCAAGTGCAAAAGTTGACACGTGGTTTAGAAATTGCAAATTAAGCTTAGAAACAGTATGTAGAATGACTGCGTATTTTATTATGTTGAAACCTCCGCGACATCAGTTTTTATGTACAGAACTGCAACTTTCCGATCATTCGGTTGTTGATTGGGTTTCTTTTTGCCGAGAAGTAAGTATAATTTGATACATGAAATACATTAGATATATAAAAAAGTGAAATATATATATTTATGAAATGTGTAATGTGGAAATTGATATAGGTTTGCATATTTTGGGCTGAAAAAAATTCAACAAAACTTGGAGGGCCCAATAAAATTGTTGAAATTGACGAAGCCAAAATCGGCAAAAGAAAGTATAACTGTGGCCGAATAATCAAAGGAAAGTGGATCTTTGGTGAATACGAGCGTGAATCAAAAAAAGTATTTTTTGTGGCAGTTCCGGATCGCACAGAGAAAACCCTTCATAAAATTATTAAAGAGTGGATTTTACCTGGGACGACAATAATGTCAGATTGTTGGAGATCTTATAACTGTTTGAATAGTGAAGGCTTTCAACATTTCACAGTTAATCATTCTGTGAACTTTGTCGACCCAGATACCGGTTAGTACAGGCACTTTATAAATCATTTACATTGCAACATATGCATTTATATACACAACATTATTTGTATTTGTGTTCTATATTCAGGAGCCCACACTCAACATATCGAACGCGTTTGGAGAGAGGTGAGAGCGAATATCCCACGCTATGGAACGCGTACTCATCACTTAGCGGGATATTTAGCGGAATACCTTTTCAAACGCGTTTACAAATATGAAGAGCGTTTACAAAGTTTTTTCTGTGCAATTGCGGAATTGTATCCACCAAAGATTTCCACCGATGTATCTGATGTCTCGGAGGCTGGACCATCTCAATTTAAAGCTTAATTTGAAATTGCTAAACCATATTTCAATTTTTGCACTTGCTTTGAAGTCACATTGTTTCCTCACATATTTCTTATGTTTACTTTTCTCATACAAGACTTTTCGACAACGAAATAGAAGGTTACTTCTGTTAACTTTTAATTCATTATTGCACTTCGAACAATGTATTTTACCATTGATTAAATTATTTGCGATTAAATTATTTACACTTTTTTATTTTTCTTTGGCCTCATGCGCATGCAAAAGTGCGCGAGGTTAAAACCTATGTATACTCATAATGCATATCGCTTGACTTTCGATGATAAATATATGTCGCAGTCACATGGTGTACACACACACACACGCGGGGGGGATGCAAGGGGGGCCTTCGGCCCAACCTCCCGCTTCCCCTCCGCCGGTGGGCAGGGTGGACCTCGCTTTACAACTTAGCATGTACTTTGTAAGTTGTAAAGCGAGGTCCGCCCTGCCTACCGGCGGGAAGGGGGGGGGAGGTGCGGCAGGAAAGGCCGAAGGCTCCCCTTGCACCCACCGCGCGCGCGCGCGCGCGCGCGCGTGTGTTCGTGTGTGTGTGTACACCATGCGACTGAGTAGAGGGTATAGGCGGGTTGTAACTCAGGAGCTCCAAAGGGGTAGAGGGGCAGGGTGGTTCCGCGGCGCGGGGTAATCTATGCCCGGTAGGCGAGGGGTCCGCGGAGCAAGGGAGGGGGGAAATGCGTCACTAGGCGAAGCGTCCGCGGGGAGAGGGGAACCACGTTTTCGGGCAGCGCGGCGGCCAGCGGGGAGAGAGGAACCGCGCTATAGTCCGCGGGAGGGGGACCGCGCTACGGTCCGCGAGGATGAGAACGGATGTCGCGGCGGCTTGCTGGTAGGGGGTCTGCGGTGTAGGGGGGTCCGCGGCCGGCGTGATGTCATATCATGTATCTTTTCCGCGTTTCCTTGTTCTCGCCCCCGCTCGCGTTCTTCATCTCTCCCCCATGTCCTCGTTCTCGTTCTCATTCCCTTTTTATATCTCATATTCGCGTTCTCTCTTAGCCTTATTTTTTTACATCTCTTCATATTCTTTCCTCGTTCGCATTCGTCCTCTCTCTCGCTCTCATTTCCCCTTTGCATTCTCTCCTTCGATATTTAATATTTCATGATAATTTAGTAATATTAACGTACATCAAACGTACATCAAACGTACACAAACGTACACAAACGTACATCAAACGTACATCAAACGTACACAAACGTACACAAACGTACATCAAACGTACATCAAACGTACATCAAACGTACACAAACGTACATTAAACGTACATCAAACGTACACAAACGTACATTAAACATACATCAAACGTACGCAAACGTACATCAAACGTACGCAAACGTACGCAAACGTACGCAAACATACACAAACGTACATCAAACGTACACATACGTACATCAAAACGTACACAAACGTACATCAAACGTACATCAAACATACATTAAACGTACATTAAACGTACAATCAAACGTATATTAAACGTATACAAACGTACATAAACGTACTTCAAACGTACATCAAACGTACATCAAACGTTCATCAAACGTACATTATACACCCTGTACATCATACATACATCATACATACATACATCATACGTATGTACGTATATCATACGTACATTATATGTACTCTCCCACGTCTTCTCTTTCTCGCTTTCGCTCCTGCTCACGTTTTTTTTCTTTCCCCCATGTCCTCTTTCTCGTTCTCATTTCCTTTTATATCCCAGATTCGCGTTCTCTCTCAGTCCCATTGTCCCACCGACATCTCCTCATATTCTCTTCCCGCTCGCTTCTTCTCCCTTGCTCGCCTCCCCGCCTATGTTACCCAATTCTCTCTCTTTCTCCCTCCCGCTCGTGTCCTCTCGCTCGCTCGCCTTCTTACGCGTGGTACGGCTACCATTTGCGTCATAATTATTGCGTGTTATTGCTACTCCCATTAATTGCAGGATCACTACCACATTTTGCCGGTGCTGAATTTAGAAAAAAAAATATTTACGTTACGCTGGCGAAGATATTTACGTGACCCCCTCAGGGGCCGTTGGGAGCGAGGGAGCAATCTCTCAATCCTGGCGGTACGGGTGTTGCGACCCCGAGGTACCCAAGCATCTCAGAGGCTGCGGAGGGTAGTTGGGACGGGCGTGGGTGCCTCCCTTCTCCCACGCAGGCGGGGCCCTGGCCACCCCGAGGACCTCGAGCCGGGCATTGTGCCGTAGGGGACGTGACCCCTACTCCGGTGAAGGGGGAGTCATAAATGCGTGGTCCCGATCCGGCCTTTGTCACGGGCGACTGTGGCCGCCTTAAAAGCCACCTCACCCGGGGAGAGAGAACCCCAGAGAGGAAACCTGCCAGGGGGCGCTATTGACAGCCATAGGCACGGGACAGGCGTCCCCCTGGCGTAGGCCTTGTAGAGGGCGGAGGTGCTCCGTTTGGAGCGGTCCCAGGGAGTGCTTGCACCCCCACAGCGGTTCCGGCGCGGCCGGAGTAGGGGCGTGGGGCGGCGGTACGCGTGAGTCGGCGCCGCTTACGGGTGGGCCGTCGTGGCGGGGGCTCCTTTCCTCCTCTGTCGATTTCCTTTGGGTTGTCGTATTGTTAGGCAGCTTGCTGTCGCAATCGACACCGACTCGCCTCGAGCGAGTTGAAATCGGCAGGTTTTTGGCGGGGCTCCGCCTCATTGACTCTCTCGGGAGTTCAATGGGCGCGGAGACTACCCGTACTGGGGGCTTCCCGGACTCGACGATCTCATTCCGGGGCGGCGCGGGCGGGCGCGGCCGGGCGCCCCTTGCACCCGAGGTAAGGACGTCCACCAGGGCCACCTGGACTTATTCCGGGGTTGGGGCCTGCTAGGCGGGGCCGTTCGGAGCCGCCGGAACTTATTTCCGGGGCTGGGTCCGACGGTCGGAGGGGCACATGCCCGTTTGTGTCATGTGCTGTTTGTGTTTTATTTATAGATATGTGTGTGACGTTTCATGCGGGAGCGGGTCTTCGGGGCTCTTCTTCCCGCATGTTGTGCTGTCAGTATGAATGTGGGGGTACATGTGGGGCTGCGCCCGCGGGGACCGCTTGGACGTACTCCGAGATCGGGCCCGGCGGGTGTGACCCAGTGTGCATATGTGTGTGCTGGATGGGGGCCGCCGGGCGAAATAGACCGGCGGCGAGTAAGGTAACTCTGATGGTCGGGGGATCGCATCCCTTCCGAACCTGGCCATCGGAGTAGACGGTTAGCCGGGGTGCGGAGGTTACCTCGGCCCCGGTTAAGGATTGCAGGCTGGTCGCCACGGCGGGCAGGACCTTGGGTGGGGTGCGACACCCTGCGGTACCTGTCTGTCCGTGGGGCCCCCCGCGTGGCGGCACCCGCCACGGTGCCCGTCGAGTCGGAGCGACGGGAGCCCTGAAAGCCCATGGGGGGCTGGGCCTTGATGCCCTCTCCTCATGGGGGAGTAAGGGCCTGGAGTCCTAGTCGCCCTGCTGTTGGCAGGGGGCTGGGGCATAGGGGGCAACCCCGAGCCGTGGCGGGGAGTGGGAATAAACAGAAATGAGTACAAACGAAATGACGATGACGCAGGACACGACGGACGAGGACAGGATGACGAGGGGGGGCAAGACCCTGAGTCTGAGGCCCGGGCCCTCAAGCTCCAAGGAGAGTTCGCGCAGGGGGCGGTCGGTGTCGACCTCGTCTCGCTCCTCAACTGGGGTGGGGGACGATGAAGGAGATGCAGTTTTCGTGCCCTCGGGGGATAGCGACGAGAACGGGAGTTTTATGACTCCCCCTACGCGGACGCCAAAGCGAACGACCGAAACGCGGGGGCGGAACCCTAAGGATCCAGTGGCGAGAGCCCAAAAAATGGAGGTGAAGAGGCTACGGACCGTTGTCCGTAACTTAGAGGCGGCCAAAAATCGGGCCGAGGAGAAGGCCCGGCTAGTGGAGGATCTGGGCAGCATGGTGGGCTCTGGACGGTGGGAAGAGGTGACTCCGCCGACCAGCGCCATTCCACCAGCGCAAAATTTGCCTCCGGTGAGCGAGCTGGAGGAGCAGATGACGAGGAAGGAGACGGCGTACGTAGCGCAGAAGATCGCCGAGCACGCCGAGAGGGTCGACCATCTGGCCTACGTTTGCCAGCACCTCTCTGGCACCACCAAAAGGGATCTGCGGCTGGCTGCCCTGGTGGGCAAAAGCGGGGGCCAAAATCCTCTCCAGGAGAGCGGCTGGCGGCCCCTCAGCTGAGACGGGCCGGGGAACAGATGCCCTCCGACAAAAAGTGGAGATGCTGGAGAGGCAGGTGTGTGAGAGGGACCGGAGAATCGCGGAATTGGAGAAGAGGTTCTCCGAGCTCCGTGATCTCCGCGACCTCGACCCCCCGCCTGCCGAGAGGAGTCCATTGAGGAATTCCGGCTCCCCTCACCAGGAAGGGAGGAGGGCCAATCAGACGCCGAAAGGAGCAGTGTCAACCTCCTCCCCCGGATGGCTTCCTAAATCACGGGGGGAGTTTGAGGATTATTTGCAGAGGACGGTGCTAAACCAGCTGTCCATGTTCATGGAGCGGTGGACCAGGGAGGAGTGGGAACCGAGGGCTCTCCGTCTCCTCAAGGCGGCGGCGACCCCGGCTGAACCTGGGAGTCCGGCAATCTGGGGGGGACTCAATGGGCCGGTGGATCTACGCGGTCGGACGCGGCACATGAGCTCCCTGACCCCGGAGTTTCCGGCCCTACTAGTGGAGCCGAAACATCGGGCCCGGAGGGAGCCTTACCTCAGCCGGGGAAACGAAAGAGGGGAGAGGCTGGAGCCCCCACCTCTTCGCCGGAAGGGGTCCTGGGACCAACGCCGGCCTCCGCATCCCAAGAGGGGACCTGGGCCCAAGTGGTAGGGCGGAAGGCCGCCAAGAAGGCAAGAAAAGCTGGTACCTCGAGGGAGGTGCCGGGAACTCCCTTCAGCAGAGGCAGCAGCAACAGCAAGGGCCACAGCAGCAGCAAGGGCCACAGCAGCAGCGGCGACAGCAACAGCAACAGCCGAAGCAGAGGCAGCAGCAGCAGCAACAACAACAGCAGCAGCAGCCGCAGCGGAAGCAGCAACAACAGCGGGCGAGGGACACCCCGGCCGAAGGAGTCCGGCGCCAGGGACAACAGGGTGGAGTAGCGACACCAGTCGGTAAGTCCCCTTCCCTGCATGCCCGCAAACAGGGTCGGCCGCAGCAGCAGCGGCAGCAGCAGCAGCGGCAGCAGCAGCAGCAGCAGCAGCAGCAGCAGCAGCAGCAGCAGCGGCAGCAGCAGCAGCAGCAGCAGCAGCAGCAGCAGCAGCAGCAGCAGCAGCAGCAACAGCAGCAGCGCAAACGCCGCGCTCTTCCGCGACCCCCCCGAACAGCCGCCGTCGTACTGACGGCCCCGGAGGGGGAGTACGCGGAGGTAATGAGGTTGGCCCAGGAGAGGGTCAATCTGGCGGACCTGGGGATCGAGGCGCTCAGGCCCAGGAGGGCCCGCACGGGTGCCTTGATCCTCGAGGTGGCGGGGGCTGGGGGGTCGGAAAAAGCTGATCGCCTGGCCACCGCCATGTCGACGGCCCTCTCCGGCGTTGAGGGCGTAAAAGTGGATCGTCCCATGAAGACGAGAGAGATCCTCCTCCGGGATCTGCAGGAGGCGGCGACTCCGGACCTCATTGCGGCGGACCTCATAGCGCGCGCGGGGGAGTGTCGGTCGGAAAATATAAGGGTGGGACCGATTAGGCTCGGGCCCACGGGTTTGGGGGCAGCGTGGGCTAGGTGCCCACTCGCGGCCGCGGCCGCCCTGTCAAAGGCCGGAAAGGTCAAGATAGGGTGGACGTGGTCGCGAGTGGAGCTACTGGCGGAGCGCCCGCTCCAGTGCTATAAATGCATGGAGCTGGGCCACGTTCGCCAGCGCTGCCCCAACGAGGGGACGGAGTGGGGGGACCGGTGCTTCCGGTGCGGCCTAGCCGGGCACCGGTCCGCAGATTGCGCGTCCTCGCCGAGCTGCCCGGTCTGCAAGGACTCGGGCGGCCCGGCGAGGCATAGGATAGGAGGACCCGCTTGTCGTGCGGGTCCCGTAGGGGGGAAACCCGTGGGCCCAAGAGTGGGCACTCCCATGACTCCGCGGGTGGTCCTCCCCCGTGGGGGGGGGGGGGTCCCCGTCCGTGGTGCTGGCGGCAGCGACTGGGGAGGTGCTCCTCACGGCGGTGGAGGCACCGGCGGCGGCGGGAACGGTGAATCCGCCCGGTAAGGGGATCCCGCTCCCGCAGAGGAAGAGGAGGGAGGCTCCGAAGGAAGCAGAGCAGCTAACAACCGGGGAGGAGATGGAGGTCGACGTGACCAACGTAGGGGAGGACACTGGCGCCGGAGGAGCCGATGACGTTACCCCGGATTGATGGTACATCGGCTCCTCCAAACAAACTTAAACCACGCCCGCGGGGCTCAGGACCTGTTTGTCCAGAGCCTCGCGGAACGTGGTTATGGGTTGGGGGTCGCTGCCGAGCCGTATCGGGTCCCGGCCAGCGACCCCAAATGGTTCGCGGACTCCCGCGCCTCGATTGCGATAGTTTGGGGCGGGGGGGGGGGGAGCTCCGGAGATTCCCCTCCTGCCCCCAGGCTTGGGGACGGGCACGGGTATGTGGTCGTCCGTTGGGGGACCACCGTAGTGGTGGGAGTTTACCTCCCACCAAGCTGGGAGCTCCGGAGGGTCGAGGATAGCCTCGAGGAGCTGGGCGGCTGGGTGAGGAGGTTCCCCGAGATCCCTCGCGAGATCCCTCGCTGGGGATTTTAATGCCCACTCGACTCTCTGGGGCTCGAGGGCGAACAGCGCCAGGGACCGGGTGGTCGCCAACTGGGCGGCGACGCTTGGGCTCCTGGTACAAAACAGGGGGGCGAGGAGTACCCTCGTGAGGTGGCAGGGGGAGTCAGTTGTGGACATCACACTGGCCAACCCTGTCGCCGCGCGGGGGATCAGCGGGTGGAGGGTCGTCTCTGAGGTGGAGACGCTCTCCGACCATCTCTATATTGAGATGGTCGTGGGAGCGAGGGTCCCTCCGCCCGCTGCTCTGGGCGATGTCCGCCCCGTAAAGCGGTGGTCCCTCAAGCAGTTAGATGAGGACCGTCTGGAGGCGGCCGCCAGGGTTGTCACTTGGGCGGGAAGGGGGGAGGAGGTAGAGATAGATGAGGAGGTGGAGTGGCTGGGGGCCGCGATGACCGCAATCTGCGATGTCGCGATGCCCCGGGCCAAGCCACCTCGAAGACGAGCCGCGTACTGGTGGACCGGGGAGATCGCCGAACTGAGGCGCGCCTCGGTCCAGGCCAAACGCGGCTATACAAGAGCCAGGAGGCGAGGGGTGACGGCCCTGGTGGACCGGGCTTGGGAGTCGTACCGCGAGGCGCGGAGACTCCTGAGCCGTGCCATCAGACGGGCCAAGATCGAGGCGTGGGAGGAACTCCTCCGTTCGCTCGACGAGGATCCGTGGGGGCGCCCATACAAGATCGTAACGAAGAAGTTGCGACTGTGGGCGCCCCCGCTGACCTCGTCGATGGATCCCCGGTTCCTGGAGACAGTCCTGAGCACGCTCTTCCCCGCCGGAGGGGAGGAGGGCGCGGACGCGCCCGCGCTTGAAGTGCCGGGCTGGCTCCCGGAATGGGGGATCACGGACGAGGAGATGGCGGACGCCGTCGGGAAGCTAAGAGGCAAAAAGACTGCCCCTGGTCCCGATGGCGTCCCGGCGCGAGTGATGGTGCTCACCGCGGGGTTTTTCGTCGGGCGGATGAGGGCACTCTTCGAGGAGTGCCTGAAGCGTGTCGTCTTTCCGGGGAAATGGAAGGAGGCCAGCCTCGTCCTTCTGAGGAAGGAAGGCAGGCCTCCTGATCAGCCATCGGCGTACCGGCCCATCTGCCTTCTGGACGAGATCGGCAAAATCTTTGAGAGGATTCTCGTTGGCCGACTCGTCCGACACTTGGAGTGGGGGGGTGGTCCCGGGCTACCGGAGGACCAGTACGGATTTCGCGGGGGGCGGTCCACGGTCGATGCGATCGGCCGTGTGCGGTCCCTCGTGGAAGAAGGACTGGCTCGGGGCGGGGTGGCGTTGGCGGTGTCACTGGACATCGTCAACGCCTTTAACTCGCTTCCCCGGGGGGTGATCGAGGAATCCCTGGTTGATCTGGGGGTCCCGGTCTACATCCGGGCGATGGTCCGGGCCTACCTCTCCGGCAGGTGGCTGCTGGTTGGGGGGGCGGATGGGCGGAGACGCCGAGTGGCCGTGTACGGCGGCGTTCCGCAGGGGTCGGTCTTTGGCCCTTCCCTGTGGAACGTCGGGTATACTCGCCCTCTAAGAGTGGCGCTCCCCGATGACTGCACCGCTGTCTGCTACGCGGACGACACGGTGGTGGTAGTCATTGGGGAGACCTGGGAGGGCGCTGCCCGCACGGCGGAGATCGCCGTGGATAGGGTCGTGCGCGAGATCCGGGGCTTGGGCATGGAGGTGGCGGCCAGGAAGACGGAGATTGCCTTCTTCTACCGGCGGGGGCCGCCGCCTCCCCGGGGACTAGGCCTGCGGGTGGGGGGTGAGACCGTCCCAGTGGGCCCCGAGATGCGATACTTGGGGCTCACGCTGGATCCGAGGTGGCGCTTCCGCGCGCACTTTACGGGGGTGGCCTCCAGGATGGAGGGTATGGCGGCCGCGTTGGGCCGCCTGCAACCCAACCTGGGTGGCCCTTGCGCGCGGGTGCGCCGCCTCTTTCATGGGGTCGTGCGGTCGGTGGCCTTATATGGGGCGCCCATATGGGCTGATAGGGCGATCGCGGATCGGTTCGTTCGGTCGGAAATACACCGTGCCGAGCGCCGATCCGCGACCCGTTTAGTGAGGGGGTACCGCACGATTTCCAATGCGGCGGCCACCGTCCTGGCTGGAGTCCCCCCGATCGAGTTCGCGGCCCTCGCGCAGGCCGAAGTATATCGGCGTGTGCGCGGGGTGCGGGCGGATCGGGGGGGCGCGCCACTCGTGGCGCGGGCCCGGGCGGTGGTACGTAGTCAGGCTTGGCAGCTTGCCCTCCGGGAGTGGCAGAATAGCCTGACCCCTGTCCGGGGGCGGGTCGTCGAGATGATCCGGCCGATTCTGCCCGAATGGGTGGGCAGATCGTGGGGAGGTCTCACCTACCGAGTGACACAGGTTTTCACCGGACACGGGTGTTTCGGTGACTACCTGTGTCGCATAGGGAAGGAGCGCACGGCGGAGTGCCACCACTGTGGGGAACCGGTGGACTCCGCGCAGCACACCCTGGCCGAGTGTGCGGCTTTCGGGGTGCAGCGCGGAGCCCTGATAGATAAGGTTGGGGCGGACCTCTCTCTGCCGGCCGTGGCAGCGGCCATGGTCCGGGACAGAGAGGCCTGGGGGGCGGTCGTCTCCTTCTGCGAGACAGTGATGCTCGCGAAGGAGACGGCCGAGAGGGAGCGGAGGGACGGCGAGCCGGCGCGCGCAAAGGCGCGCCGGCGGCGCCGCCGCTCTCCTCCTTTCGTTTTGTGACCCAGCTGGGCAGGCTGAATGGTGCCCGTCCGGCCTCGTATGGGAGGGGGGCTGGGGGGGCTGGTGTTTCCCCCCAACTGCCTCGGCGGACCGGGTGAGATCGGGGGGTCTCATCTGGGATAGCCCGCTGAGCCGGTCGGCGGCGAGAGGTGGTGTCCCTCGCCGCCGAATTAGGGACGGGGGTCGGAAGGCCCCACCCAGGGTGCGCCTGGACGCAATACGAGAGTGAGTTCCCGGGCGCACCCTATATGGGGAAGGGAAGGATACTCGCTGGGTTTTAGCCGGTAGGAGTCCGGCATACCCCTCGCCTCTCCCCCGAGGGGTGAGGAAGTCCATGAGGATTTCCCAGCGTCAAAAAAAAAAAAAAAAAAAAAAGATATTTACGTGACAACTCATATTTTAACACAAATTCAAAAAATTACTTTATTTTATGAATAACGACTAAAACATTTTTAAGCATTACATGATTTTCACATATCGTTAGAATTTGGAAATAGAGGGAAATGGTAAATGGAAGGTATGTAAAAGAACAAAAGTTTACATCTACACATATATACTGTGAAACATTTATTGAATAATCAAAATTATACAATTTTTGGTTTTTAGATCACCGACAATTTTTTACTTCTTTACGCGTTTTTTTTTTTAACAAGTTGAAAAACCATATTAATAACATTTAAGTTCTTATGTTTATATCCACATTTCTTCGGGCTCGTCGATATCATAAGGGCGTCGCGGCAGCCCGCGGGGAAAGGGGAACCGCGTAGGGGGTCCGCGGGAGAAGGGCCGCGCTACGGTCCGCGAGTGGAAAAACGGTTGCCGCTGCGGTCCACGGGTAGGGGGTTGCGGGGAGGGGGGTCCGCGCTGCGTCCCGCGTGATGTCATATCACGTATCCCTCTCCCGCATGTCCTCTCCGCTCGCTCTTGCTTCCGCTCAGACACCAATCAAATTATATAATGGATTAGAAATTAGGAATGCTAAGAGAATTTCCTCAAACGCTCGCGTTCTCCGTCAATCTCATTTACCTATATCTCTGATGTTCACGTTTCATTAAAATGCGACCCCTCTTGCTTCCACTCACTCACGTCTTCGCGTTTGCGTTCTCACTATCGCGTTCTCGTTCTCTCTCACGTGCATTCTTACCTCGTCATATTCGCGTTCTCTTTCACTCTTCATGAGGTCTCTCTCTCCCATTACGGCTCTGTCTCGCCCATTGCAGCTCTCTCTTCCACTCATATCTTATCGCGTACTCTCATATTCCAAATCACCTTCTTACCTACCCCTCCAGTTCGGGCTATCTATCATTCTTGCAAATATTCTTGAGATATCTTTGGAATGATTTTTATTAATTTTTTGTTAATAAAATAAGAGCGCACGGTGTTTAATTTATTTATTTTGTTGAATTATTTTATTTCAAAAAAACAACATTGGAGCACAATTTGAATAATTTGGAGTAGAGGAAGCGGTAAACAGAAGATTAGCAAAAGAACAAAGAAGTTATTATACAAATGTTGAGTTTTAATAGTATACAAAATTACATTTTTTTATTATTTTTATATAGCAAATTCAAATGTACATTCACTACCAGCATTCTTCCTTCTCCTCTTCGTAATCTTCTCCAAACAAATTTCTCAGATTGAAAATGTCAAAAATATCATGCTGCCAAAGGATGTCGTTATTCTCGCGAATACCTCGCCAGTGATACTGTATCCAGCGTTGTTGTTCTACATTAATGAATGCGCCTCCTCGGATACAGTAGTCCCACCGCGGCTAACAAAAAGATGAACATTTAGATATTATTGTTGTGTTAAGGAGGCTGTAAGGCTGAGGTGGGCAGTGAGGGGGTAGCGCTTTAATACAATGGAAATATGGAGTGCTGCCATTTTTATTGAAAATAGATATGGAGAACCGAGTTTCTCATAGGAATCCCTTATAATATGTGAAATTTTGATATATTAATTTACGCAAAAATGGGCTGGTGAAAAAATCACGATTAATATATGAATATGTAAATTATTCTACTTACGCGGGTGCGAAAAATCCTGATTCTAACCAATCCCCTCACGACCTGTATGTCCACCATCATTAAATGGTTGAGCCACAGCCACTAAATATAAAAAAACACTTATTAATTTTTAATAGAGGTTTACACTTTTGTATTTCACAAAAACACCATACATACTCCTTGTGCGGGGAAAATAATATCAACGAATTCTATATGTTCGTTGTCCATAACTATATAACGCTATCTCGTTATACCAACGTGACGTTCTTGGTATACCAACTGTGCAAAGGACTGTGCAGGACCTCAATTTATAGGGGTCAAAAAATATAGAGTGCTGGATCTACGTGATTTATCTGAGACATATTATATTATCAAAACGAACAGACGTTTGTCATGAAAAAATAATATTCTACTTACCGCGCGTTGCATCTTGCAATTGCGAGCTGACACTATAAACCACTGTTGAACATCTATGCAGTCCATAAAATATGTTACTTATCTGTGGCATATTATTTTACAAAAGAGAGTCTTGACATATGTCGTATGAGAAAATAGTCCTCGCGAGAAAAAAATACTCAAGCAAATGTAATACTAACCGCGTTGCATCTTCGCGAAAGACACTTTCAAACATCTATCGAGTAACCAATCCCTGCAATAGCTTGTATCGTCTAACTTTTTTATAAATTCAAATTGTACTGGTACCTAGTTTGTAGAATTCCCCTTCACGTTCTTTCTCACTCCAACTCACCTTACCTATGTCTCCCGTTCGCATCATTTCTTTTACTCGCCTTCTCCGTTCGCGTTCTCTTTCTTGCGTTTACATTCTCTTTCGGGTCCATTATTCGCCTATCTATTCGTGTTCTCTCTCGTCCGGTATTTAATATTTTAAAATATTTAAATAATTTTTTTAATTTTTAATTTACAATAAATAATTTATAAATGAAAGGATATTATCGCATCATAATTTTTAATGATAGGAAATGGGAGAAACGGTAAACAAAAAGGGAAATAAATTTAATTTTTTTACCATAATATACGTGTGTTTTAATTAAATAATAAATCCTTGAGGACTCTCGAAAATTCAAATACAATATAATTGGCCATGAGAGTCAAACGCGGTACTTAGTGCGTATTTTTAATCAAACTGATTAAATTATATTCCGTAAGTTTCTAACATATTAACTGCGCGCCGATTATTTGTCGGACTTTAAACACAGCTATCATTGGAACATTAAAAATTCCCTGTCCCTTCCCTAATTAAATCGATATCGATTTAATATTAAAATCACTGTAAAAACTTATTGCGAAAAATATTACCCCAGCCAGGGTTCGAACCTGGAATCTCCCGCATTCCGTTCGGGCGTCTTAACCAATTCGACTACCGGGGCATGTGGTAATATTTATCGCAATAACCAGATAATAATAATTTGAACGTCTTTCTCAGGCGACGTGAATAAACAATAAATCCTTGAGGACTCTCGAAAATTCAAATACAATATAATTGGCCATGAGAGTCAAACGCGGTACTTAGTGCGTATTTTTAATCAAACTGATTAAATTATATTCCGTAAGTTTCCAACATATTAACTGCGCGCCGATTATTTGTCGGACTTTAAACACAGCTATCATTGGAACATTAAAAATTCCCTGTCCCTTCCCTAATTAAATCGATATCGATTTAATATTAAAATCACTGTAAAAACTTATTGCGAAAAATATTACCCCAGCCAGGGTTCGAACCTGGAATCTCCCGCATTCCGTTCGGGCGTCTTAACCAATTCGACTACCGGGGCATGTGGTAATATTTATCGCAATAACCAGATAATAATAATTTGAACGTCTTTCTCAGGCGACGTGAATAAACAATAAATCCTTGAGGACTCTCGAAAATTCAAATACAATATAATTGGCCATGAGAGTCAAACGCGGTACTTAGTGCGTATTTTTAATCAAACTGATTAAATTATATTCCGTAAGTTTCCAACATACTAACTGCGCGCCGATTATTTGTCGGACTTTAAACACAGCTACCATTGGAACATTAAAAATTCCCTGTCCCTTCCCTAATTAAATCGATATCGATTTAATATTAAAATCACTGTAAAAACTTATTGCGAAAAATATTACCCCAGCCAGGGTTCGAACCTGGAATCTCCCGCATTCCGTTCGGGCGTCTTAACCAATTCGACTACCGGGGCATGTGGTAATATTTATCGCAATAACCAGATAATAATAATTTGAACGTCTTTCTCAGGCGACGTGAATAAACAATAAATCCTTGAGGACTCTCGAAAATTCAAATACAATATAATTGGCCATGAGAGTCAAACGCGGTACTTAGTGCGTATTTTTAATCAAACTGATTAAATTATATTCCGTAAGTTTCCAACATATTAACTGCGCGCCGATTATTTTTCGGACTTTAAACACAGCTATCATTGGAACATTAAAAATTCCCTGTCCCTTCCCTAATTAAATCGATATCGATTTAATATTAAAATCACTGTAAAAACTTATTGCGAAAAATATTACCCCAGCCAGGGTTCGAACCTGGAATCTCCCGCATTCCGTTCGGGCGTCTTAACCAATTCGACTACCGGGGCATGTGGTAATATTTATCGCAATAACCAGATAATAATAATTTGAACGTCTTTCTCAGGCGACGTGAATAAACAATAAATCCTTGAGGACTCTCGAAAATTCAAATACAATATAATTGGCCATGAGAGTCAAACGCGGTACTTAGTGCGTATTTTTAATCAAACTGATTAAATTATATTCCGTAAGTTTCCAACATATTAACTGCGCGCCGATTATTTTTCGGACTTTAAACACAGCTATCATTGCAACATTAAAAATTCCCTGTCCCTTCCCTAATTAAATCGATGTCGATTTAATATTAAAATCACTGTAAAAACTTATTGCGAAAAATATTACCCCAGCCAGGGTTCGAACCTGGAATCTCCCGCATTCCGTTCGGGCGTCTTAACCAATTCGACTACCGGGGCATGTGGTAATATTTATCGCAATAACCAGATAATAATAATTTGAACGTCTTTCTCAGGCGACGTGGATAAACAATAAATCCTTGAGGACTCTCGAAAATTCAAATACAATATAATTGGCCATGAGAGTCAAACGCGGTACTTAGTGCGCATTTTTAATCAAACTGATTAAATTATATTCCGTAAGTTTCCAACATATTAACTGCGCGCCGATTATTTGTCGGACTTTGAACACAGCTATCATTGGAACATTAAAAATTCCCTGTCCTTTCCCTAATTAAATCGATATCGATTTAATATTAAAATCACTGTAAAAACTTATTGCGAAAAATATTACCCCAGCCAGGGTTCGAACCTGGAATCTCCCGCATTCCGTTCGGGCGTCTTAACCAATTCGACTACCGGGGCATGTGGTAATATTTATCGCAATAACCAGATAATAATAATTTGAACGTCTTTCTCAGGCGACGTGGATAAACAATAAATCCTTGAGGACTCTCGAAAATTCAAATACAATATAATTGGCCATGAGAGTCAAACGCGGTACTTAGTGCGCATTTTTAATCAAACTGATTAAATTATATTCCGTAAGTTTCCAACATATTAACTGCGCGCCGATTATTTGTCGGACTTTGAACACAGCTATCATTGGAACATTAAAAATTCCCTGTCCTTTCCCTAATTAAATCGATATCGATTTAATATTAAAATCACTGTAAAAACTTATTGCGAAAAATATTACCCCAGCCAGGGTTCAAACCTGGAATCTCCCGCATTCCGTTCGGGCGTCTTAACCAATTCGACTACCGGGGCATGTGGTAATATTTATCGCAATAACCTAGATAATAATAATTTGAACGTCTTTCTCAGGCGACGTGAATAAACAATAAATCCTTGAGGACTCTCGAAAATTCAAATACAATATAATTGGCCATGAGAGTCAAACGCGGTACTTAGTGCGTATTTTTAATCAAACTGATTAAATTATATTCCGTAAGTTTCCAACATATTAACTGCGCGCCGATTATTTGTCGGACTTTAAACACAGCAATCATTGGAACATTAAAAATTCCCTGTTCCTTCCCTAATTAAATCGATATCGATTTAATATTAAAATCACTGTAAAAACATTATTGCGAAAAATATTACCCCAGCCAGGGTTCGAACCTGGAATCTCCCGCATTCCGTTCGGGCGTCTTAACCAATTCGACTACCGGGGCATGTGGTAATATTTATCGCAATAACCAGATAATGAATAATTTGAACGTCTTTCTCAGGCGACGTGAATAAACAATAAATCCTTGAGGACTCTCGAAAATTCAAATACAATATAATTGGCCATGAGAGTCAAACGCGGTACTTAGTGCGTATTTTTAATCAAACTGATTAAATTATATTCCGTAAGTTTCCAACATATTAACTGCGCGCCGATTATTTGTCGGACTTTAAACACAGCTATCATTGGAACATTAAAAATTCCCTGTCCCTTCCCTAATTAAATCGATATCGATTTAATATTAAAATCACTGTAAAAACTTATTGCGAAAAATATTACCCCAGCCAGGGTTCGAACCTGGAATCTCCCGCATTCCGTTCGGGCGTCTTAACCAATTCGACTACCGGGGCATGTGGTAATATTTATCGCAATAACCAGATAATAATAATTTGAACGTCTTTCTCAGGCGACGTGAATAAACAATAAATCCTTGAGGACTCTCGAAAATTCAAATACAATATAATTGGCCATGAGAGTCAAACGCGGTACTTAGTGCGTATTTTTAATCAAACTGATTAAATTATATTCCGTAAGTTTCCAACATATTAACTGCGCGCCGATTATTTTTCGGACTTTAAACACAGCTATCATTGGAACATTAAAAATTCCCTGTCCCTTCCCTAATTAAATCGATATCGATTTAATATTAAAATCACTGTAAAAACTTATTGCGAAAAATATTACCCCAGCCAGGGTTCGAACCTGGAATCTCCCGCATTCCGTTCGGGCGTCTTAACCAATTCGACTACCGGGGCATGTGGTAATATTTATCGCAATAACCAGATAATAATAATTTGAACGTCTTTCTCAGGCGACGTGGATAAACAATAAATCCTTGAGGACTCTCGAAAATTCAAATACAATATAATTGGCCATGAGAGTCAAACGCGGTACTTAGTGCGTATTTTTAATCAAACTGATTAAATTATATTCCGTAAGTTTCCAACATATTAACTGCGCGCCGATTATTTGTCGGACTTTAAACACAGCTATCATTGGAACATTAAAAATTCCCTGTCCCTTCCCTAATTAAATCGATATCGATTTAATATTAAAATCACTGTAAAAACTTATTGCGAAAAATATTACCCCAGCCAGGGTTCGAACCTGGAATCTCCCGCATTCCGTTCGGGCGTCTTAACCAATTCGACTACCGGGGCATGTGGTAATATTTATCGCAATAACCAGATAATAATAATTTGAACGTCTTTCTCAGGCGACGTGGATAAACAATAAATCCTTGAGGACTCTCGAAAATTCAAATACAATATAATTGGCCATGAGAGTCAAACGCGGTACTTAGTGCGTATTTTTAATCAAACTGATTAAATTATATTCCGTAAGTTTCCAACATATTAACTGCGCGCCGATTATTTGTCGGACTTTAAACACAGCTATCATTGGAACATTAAAAATTCCCTGTCCCTTCCCTAATTAAATCGATATCGATTTAATATTAAAATCACTGTAAAAACTTATTGCGAAAAATATTACCCCAGCCAGGGTTCGAACCTGGAATCTCCCGCATTCCGTTCGGGCGTCTTAACCAATTCGACTACCGGGGCATGTGGTAATATTTATCGCAATAACCAGATAATAATAATTTGAACGTCTTTCTCAGGCGACGTGAATAAACAATAAATCCTTGAGGACTCTCGAAAATTCAAATACAATATAATTGGCCATGAGAGTCAAACGCGGTACTTAGTGCGTATTTTTAATCAAACTGATTAAATTATATTCCGTAAGTTTCCAACATATTAACTGCGCGCCGATTATTTGTCGGACTTTAAACACAGCTATCATTGGAACATTAAAAATTCCCTGTCCCTTCCCTAATTAAATCGATATCGATTTAATATTAAAATCACTGTAAAAACTTATTGCGAAAAATATTACCCCAGCCAGGGTTCGAACCTGGAATCTCCCGCATTCCGTTCGGGCGTCTTAACCAATTCGACTACCGGGGCATGTGGTAATATTTATCGCAATAACCAGATAATAATAATTTGAACGTCTTTCTCAGGCGACGTGAATAAACAATAAATCCTTGAGGACTCTCGAAAATTCAAATACAATATAATTGGCCATGAGAGTCAAACGCGGTACTTAGTGCGTATTTTTAATCAAACTGATTAAATTATATTCCGTAAGTTTCCAACATATTAACTGCGCGCCGATTATTTGTCGGACTTTAAACACAGCTATCATTGGAACATTAAAAATTCCCTGTCCCTTCCCTAATTAAATCGATATCGATTTAATATTAAAATCACTGTAAAAACTTATTGCGAAAAATATTACCCCAGCCAGGGTTCGAACCTGGAATCTCCCGCATTCCGTTCGGGCGTCTTAACCAATTCGACTACCGGGGCATGTGGTAATATTTATCGCAATAACCAGATAATAATAATTTGAACGTCTTTCTCAGGCGACGTGAATAAACAATAAATCCTTGAGGACTCTCGAAAATTCAAATACAATATAATTGGCCATGAGAGTCAAACGCGGTACTTAGTGCGTATTTTTAATCAAACTGATTAAATTATATTCCGTAAGTTTCCAACATATTAACTGCGCGCCGATTATTTGTCGGACTTTAAACACAGCTATCATTGGAACATTAAAAATTCCCTGTCCCTTCCCTAATTAAATCGATATCGATTTAATATTAAAATCACTGTAAAAACTTATTGCGAAAAATATTACCCCAGCCAGGGTTCGAACCTGGAATCTCCCGCATTCCGTTCGGGCGTCTTAACCAATTCGACTACCGGGGCATGTGGTAATATTTATCGCAATAACCAGATAATAATAATTTGAACGTCTTTCTCAGGCGACGTGAATAAACAATAAATCCTTGAGGACTCTCGAAAATTCAAATACAATATAATTGGCCATGAGAGTCAAACGCGGTACTTAGTGCGTATTTTTAATCAAACTGATTAAATTATATTCCGTAAGTTTCCAACATATTATAACTGCGCGCCGATTATTTGTCGGACTTTAAACACAGCTATCATTGGAACATTAAAAATTCCCTGTCCCTTCCCTAATTAAATCGATATCGATTTAATATTAAAATCACTGTAAAAACTTATTGCGAAAAATATTACCCCAGCCAGGGTTCGAACCTGGAATCTCCCGCATTCCGTTCGGGCGTCTTAACCAATTCGACTACCGGGGCATGTGGTAATATTTATCGCAATAACCAGATAATAATAATTTGAACATCTTTCTCAGGCGACGTGAATAAACAATAAATTCTTGAGGACTCTCGAAAATTCAAATACAATATAATTGGCCATGAGAGTCAAACGCGGTACTTAGTGCGTATTTTTAATCAAACTGATTAAATTATATTCCGTAAGTTTCCAACATATTAACTGCGCGCCGATTATTTGTCGGACTTTAAACACAGCTATCATTGGAACATTAAAAATTCCCTGTCCCTTCCCTAATTAAATCGATATCGATTTAATATTAAAATCACTGTAAAAACTTATTGCGAAAAATATTACCCCAGCCAGGGTTCGAACCTGGAATCTCCCGCATTCCGTTCGGGCGTCTTAACCAATTCGACTACCGGGGCATGTGGTAATATTTATCGCAATAACCAGATAATAATAATTTGAACGTCTTTCTCAGGCGACGTGAATAAACAATAAATTCTTGAGGACTCTCGAAAATTCAAATACAATATAATTGGCCATGAGAGTCAAACGCGGTACTTAGTGCGTATTTTTAATCAAACTGATTAAATTATATTCCGTAAGTTTCCAACATATTATAACTGCGCGCCGATTATTTGTCGGACTTTAAACACAGCTATCATTGGAACATTAAAAATTCCCTGTCCCTTCCCTAATTAAATCGATATCGATTTAATATTAAAATCACTGTAAAAACTTATTGCGAAAAATATTACCCCAGCCAGGGTTCGAACCTGGAATCTCCCGCATTCCGTTCGGGCGTCTTAACCAATTCGACTACCGGGGCATGTGGTAATATTTATCGCAATAACCAGATAATAATAATTTGAACGTCTTTCTCAGGCGACGTGAATAAACAATAAATCCTTGAGGACTCTCGAAAATTCAAATACAATATAATTGGCCATGAGAGTCAAACGCGGTACTTAGTGCGTATT
>JASTWQ010001161.1:0-27896 GCA_035220615.1 Leptothorax acervorum
CTTAACCTACAAAGTCAGCTGTGAACATTCAATACTTTTTGCGCCTTCCGAAAATGTCCGATGGTTTTCGCGACTCTAGCCGATTGACATGCGGTAGTGCGGAAAAATTCTAGTTGCAATTTACACACTACGGACAGTACATAAGTTTATAATATATTAATAGGATTTATAGTAATAGTTGTAAGTTTATGACTTGTAATTAACATAACATTATGGTATAGTGATAAATTAGATGATATATGTATGATACAAGAAATAAAAAGGATTCAATTCTAAAGAATAATAAGAGACAAATACAAATACTTGATAATAATAATACTTTGTACAGTTTATTTTTTATATAAAAGAATAATACATTTCAATTCTTTCTCCGAATGCATGACTTGCTATCGTTGAACCATTAATTTATATTATACTAATGTGATAGTATTGTTATTCGATATGTACCTCAGCTTCAACGTTAAATGAAATAATTGGATAAAAGAGTAATTATTGAGCTCTGTGTGTGTGTGTGTATGTGTGTGTGTGTTTATGTTGATCACACTTATGTCCATCGACACATATAGAAATTAACATAGGTCTTTGGACAATGTTCTTGCCACGTGACAAAAGCTCCCATTCAGATTCACTTCTTTCAGGATATACGTACATTTAGTTCGTCTAATGCAAAATGTGTAATGGTCTCCTGCGTTTTTCTTCTCTACATAATAATTGCTCTTCATACAGGTGAATTCTGGCATGGGTTAATATTTTTCGCAATAAATTCTAAATTGTAGATAACATCCTATTAATAAACCTGGCCAGTTGAGTCAATTTTACAAAAATTACTACGTTTTTAATTATTGGCTGGCGACGAGTTCTTAATTTAAATTATAATTGTATTATACTATTCAGCATCTTTGACATGCACATCATTGTTATGTACATGAAAGTGTATCTAAATAAAATCTTAATTATATTGTGACATTTAGTATCTGACATTTACTATTACAATATTTTTATAAGAAAGAAACGTATATACATATACACAAGTAAGACTTATGCAGTTAAATTTTTTCATTCTGTGACATATATATACATATATATATATATATATAACACACTGTTGCCTTTTGTATGTAATTTGTTAGATGATATTTCATATTCAATGCTATAATGATCATGGCAGTGTATAAACATGCTTTGACAGCTAAAGACAAATCTTCCAAAAAGTCCAAGAAATAAACGGATGGATGTTGATGTTTTCATAACATTTCACAAGATTCTAATAGCGGAGACAGTAATAATAAACTCCTACTTAAAAGAATCTCGTGCTTTGTTGATGAATTCTTTTTTGGTGGTTGATGACAAGCTTCTTCTGCAAACTGCTACAGATGCATGGTATATGTTGTTCTAAGTTCCTTTCTATCTGAAATACACGTTTAATAAAGTTATTCAATAGCATAATATATAGAATTTGTTACGCAGAGTAATTATAATAAAAATTGTGTCATGTTATAAATATATATATCGTATCACAGTTTACGGGATATTTAGTAATTTTAAGGTTTCGACATCAGCAATTTGTTATGTTAATGATTTCCTTAATTTCAGCATCAATAGAGGTATTGCACAATTCACCATGCTACTTGTAGTATAGATATAGAAATCTGATGTGTCAGGTATCACTGTAAATAACAAAGAGTTATTATTTATTGGTATATTGCTAGGAATGACACGTAACAGTGTGTATTCTTTAAAAATATTGAAATACAGGATACTTACAGAAATAATGACAAATATAATCAATAAAACGTTTTCTGATATTCATTTCCTTCCGATTACAGTACTCTATATCTTTTATATGTGCAATGACACGTCGTCTAAAAAAAAGGATTTGGAGAAATTGTAGTCAATTTGGGTGTGTACAAACATCTCTAAGACAAGAATATAGTTACGTGTCATTCCTAGCAGTATACCAATAAATCATACATTTTTCTCATTTTCAGTGATACATCAGATTTCTAAATCTTTGTTACAAGTAGCATGGTGATTTGTGCAATACCTCTATTAATGTTGCACAAGAAATAATTTACAATACAAGCTGATGTGGAATTCTTAAGATTACTATCTGCTTCATAAACTGTGTTACTTGATAACATTTTTATTAAAGGAGGAGGGTCCCTAAGGCCTGTTTTCGGCACCCTTCAAAATTGGACCAAAATGGCTAGAATCACTTCCTTATATCCTTGCAAGTTATATTTAGTCAATTTCAGCGTAAACCCAAGTATTTAGAGTGTATACTTCAAGTATACATGGTGCATTAGCGCGCCCGTATCAAGCATTTCTTTGGAAAACTAAGCGTTTTTGAGAAAAATGTTTCACTTGTGCGATCATCTACAAAATATTACAAATATTAACATTTTGTTTCAGTAAATATAGACAGGAAATGAAAATCATATTCTATCAATTATATATTAAAGTTTGTGGAGCCTGCGTTTAAGCGTTCGCGGTAAGTACAATTTACATTTTACGTTTCACCGCCGCCGCCGCCGTCTTCGTGATTGTCGCCTAATTCCTCGCCGTCCTCCCCGTCGTTTTCGTCTTTCTCCTTCTCCTCCTCGTCCTCGTCGTTGTCGCCATCGCCGTCGGTTGCTTTCTTCAAAAACGAACAAGACATGGAAAGGGATCCGTGGCCATTCTCAGTTGTGCGCACCCTTTCAGGACGCAGCACACACAAGCCCCGCCACCACGACAAGGTGACAGCCACATTGGCGGGGGGGAGAGGAGAGGATAGATATTGATGGGAACACAAGGATAGGAATAATAGCGTTTTCTACTGGGAAAACTGGTGCAACACTGGTGCACACTAAGGCCTGTATTGATAGTAAAGTCTCAAGTCAACACGTAAGACAATCTTGATCAAGTTAGTCTTATTCGATCCAGACCGTCCTAAGATATCTTAAGACGGTCTGGATTGAATAAGACACTTGATCAAAATTGTCTTGTGTGTTGACTTGAGAGTCGACTATGAATACGGGCCTTGGAGTGCACCAGTGTTGCGCTAGTCTTCTTAGCAGAAAACGCTCTAGGATAGGAAAGGTACAGTGGGTGAAAAAAAAAAAAGTTGCAAGGTGCCCCTGCGCCTAAGAATCACAAAACAAATTGAAGAAAAAAAATAAAATTAAACAAAAAAGACGCTCATTTTGTTGCAACTTTGCGCCTAAGGCGGCCCAAAATAAAAAAAAACTCGTACGCCTGAAAAACATAATAACATATATGTTACACGAAAATCACATACATAAATATATAAAAACGGAAAATGAGATACTTACAGGCGCCGTTTCTTTAATCGCCTAGATTGGCCCTGTGCCACACGCCATAGGACAACTCAGTTTCGTCGTCATCAGACTCGATGACGACGAAATCCTCATTTTCCCGGAGCTTGAAAAGAAAAAAGATACTTATAACTAAATGCGCACACACACATGGTATCGATATATAATTATACAAACCGAAAAGAAGATACAGGCGGGATTTCGATTACTGGGACATTAATGTCCTTGTCCTCCTCCGAGTTTTTTAGCTGTGGCTGCTCCAGCCATCGGGCCATTTCATCGAGCTTTGTAGGGCTACTTGTGGCCTCATAGTTCGGACGTGTACAGGTACCTCCATGGATTCTGCGCAACGTTATTCCTCTTTCCATCTTTCCTTGGTACCACTCGTCCCGCTCCTCCAAGCGGAACGACTAGTGGTACCGCACGTCGGGCCGTAGCGTACGACGTGTCGATCTCGGAGGTTGTCGCTTCGAATGTATGAGGCGATCGAACACCTCATATTCCGCCGGCATTATCGCGCTGTGGCGGCCACGGCACTCCTGGTCCTTACACGACCCGTCGCAGGGAGTCGATCCTGCAAGAGGCAGTAAACTGCCTTCCGCTATCAAAGGCGGATTTTTGTGAAAATCCGCTACGCATGCGATGGCTGCAGCGCAACCGGCTGCGCCACCGCCCGCCCTGGCGATGGCGCCATTCAATTTTTGCAGCCCTTGGTCTCTTCTTAGCATTAAGATGCCAGTCTCCATCTTGCTTTTTACACCTTCTTGCCCAAGGAGGCCCTGGGCTTGGCGCAGCCACTCCTTCCAGAATAAGGTGTCTCCGGATGATCTGGCCATTTTTTAACTGCAAAAGAATGCGAATTATTAGACGCGATACAAATGTGAGGAATAAAACAATTGCGCACATACGAAAAACGCACACCTGATTTTACATGTAACCTACGTAGCCTCGCGTGTATTTCTACAATTATGAAACACACATAAAAAACAGGTGTGCGTTTGTCGTATGTGCGCACGTTTTTTATTAATCACATTTGTATCGCGTCGAATAACTCGCATCTAAACTTACCGTACTTGAATTGAGCACGAGACACTACTTCAGTAATGGATACTCAAGGACGAAGGTTCGTCGAACCGGGCTGAGTAACGCGCGCGCACACACACACACTAGGGCACACAATCATACATGCACTTGAGCTGCGCCAAATGCTGCGGTGACCAATAAGGAGCCAAACGCACGTCGGGGGCTCCGGCAGGAAGGTTTCGACAACCTAGTGGCTCCTGATTGGACACCGCATCATTTACCTGTGGGTTAATCATGAATCTTTTCCCCTAGAGTGGAAACGTGAAAAATTAAAAATCTCTCTTTCTATTGATGTTGAATAGAAAGAGATAGTCATATAAACCTTTTCACTTTCCATGTTCCACATTAATACATGCAGATTGACCCCCCCTGAGCTCAACCGCATAATATACGGAGTTGGAATAATTCAAAATCGCGCGAGTGAAAATTCTTACTGCTACATGTGTATTAGCTTGAAAAAGTGTTGAAATTGAAGTCGCGCGAAATGAAAAATATGACACGCGCGCAGTAGGTGTATACATTCTGAAATAAACAAAATCGAAATTTAAAAATAAATAAGAAATGCGCACACGGTGACTGCGCAGTATTGTACCCAATTGTCTTAAACGTAAATAACACGAGTTACAAATGTAATATGACACAAACAAGTGTCATGTCGCAGAAATAATAAACAGTCGAACGTTGTTGCACAGTTATAAAACAAAGCGAAATAAATTAAGTTGCTTGAGAAAAGTGCAGATCGAGTAACAGTGGAATGAAAAAATTAAACCTGCCGAAAAGTAAGTTTCTTTTAAAAAGTAGAAAAAAGCGAAAAAAAGAAAGTTACTTGAGAAAATTGCGAAGCAACAATCCGAAATTAAATAAAATACACACTTGTAAAAAAGTACAATTTGCTTTTACAAAGTTGGTGAAGCAGGCGAAAGAAATCATGATACCTGAGGAAATTGCGAAATAAAATGTACAAAAAGCGACATTGGCTTTTAAGCCTTAGTTATAAACATTTCATTTTTATTTCAATCATGTAGGGTTGGCATATAACGCAGTAAGTTAAGAAAAATAAAAAGAAATGAAGCTAATATTGAAGAGCTTCAAAAAAGCGGCGGACCACAAACAGCGATCAGTATATGACGTCGATTGACTCATGTTCCAGTTTAACTGACATACCGCACGTACATGCGTGACATACAGGGTGTTACTAAAAGAGCGGACACTAACTACATAGCGGTATTTCTTGTCAAAAACTGAGTCGAAAAGTCCTGAACCACTTTTTTCTATAATGCTTAACAAAGCCGTAATCATTGAGTAAAGTTAGTCCAACCAGCGTCGTTCTTTAGCCGGGCGAACGTCGGTGAGCCGCGCACCTGATAGTGTGCGTGAGCGCTCCGCCGCGCATCGCGCGGCGGCACGGCGGCACGGCCGCGGCCGGCCGCGACGGCCGCGCTATGCCTTCGCGCGCGTCGCATGCAATATTCTTACGCATTGTAATAATAGAAATAATTTTTTCTTGCACTAAAAATCACTTTTTACTCTTGTCAGAAGTATCCCCTTGCAGAAAATTTTGATAACGGATAAAACTTTCGCCAAGACATAACTATTATTAACATATGAAAATTAAAACAAATACAAAAAATTATACTGTGTATTTTACAATACAAAATTTTACAATACAAAAATTATTTTCTAAACAATCCGTTTCGTTAGATATCTTATCGTTAACTTAAATTATAAGACAAAGCACTTATTAAATCTTTCTACGAGTTTTGTCCAGTTACTCAGAAGTAATAAATTTTTTGGGAGGAATTTACTGTAATAATTAGATGTTTAAATAATCTCGTACTTAAAGAAAATACACTAAAAATATTAAAAAATAAAAAAACATTTCTTCTTTTATGAGAAAATGATTTATCCTAAGTCATGAATAACGCTGTTCAGATGTACAATCTTTTTGAAACATGAGGTAAATAAAAGTAAAACGCCGAGCGAACAATATTAATTCTTATAGCGAATAATAAATAATAACACGTTTAATAACTTAAGAAAATACAATACAAACGTATCTGTCTTAGTTTAGACCTTCTTGTGTGTAACATTTTGCAATAATTTTAAATCTAATTGTCAATAACGCATAAATAGAAGTGAACTGTTATTGTATTCGTAAAACATTGGTCAGCGGTAAAGTTGTTAGAAAAGGTAAAGGTTGAATATAAGGTAAATCACTAACTGCTGCCTTTTAAATAAAATAATATCACAAAAATTAGCTACAATTCGTATGTTCTTTCATGAAGATGTAAATTTACTTGCCAGACAGTGTTGTATCAATCTCGTGATAATCTACCGTGTCTGGTTTCAGTAATGAAACAATGCTTATTACATGAGTTAAGATCAATGCGCGGATTGAAGACTTAGGCTCGAGCGCAAGGTGAAATAAATACATACAAATGTCATAAAGTATTATATAACAAAATAACACTAGTAAACAAAAAAATAAGTAAATAAATAAACTAGTAAATAAAAAAATCTTTCTAATGATTATTCTCCTATTGTCGACAGATTTCCACACAATTGACATCTGTAGCCTGTTTTATTTATTAACTTATTTTATTTATTTACGAGTGTTACTTTGTTATATGATGCTTCATGATATTTCTCTGTACTCATTTCACGCTTAAGTCTAGGCCTTCAGTCCGTACGCTGACATTAACTCATAAGCATTGTTTTGTTACTGAAACCAGACGGAGATCATCATGACATTGATATTACACTGTCTGGTAAGTGAATTTTACATCTTTATAAAGAAACATACGAATTGCAGCTAACTTTTCAATTTCATTTTATTTAAAAGGCAGCAGTTATCACGTAATTTACCTTATGTTCAACCTTTTCCAATAACTTTACCGCTGTCCAATGTCTTATGAATACAATAACATTTCACTTTTATTTATGCGTCTAAACTAAGACAGAAACGTTTGTATTTTATTTTGTTTTAAGTTAATAAACGTGTTATTATTTATTATTAATATAAAAATTAATATTGTTCCCTCGGCGGTTTGCTCTTATTTGCCTTAGGTTTCAAAAAGATTGTACATCTGGACAGCGTTATTTATGACTTAGGATAAATCTTCTTTTCATAAGAGAAGAAATTCTTTTATTTTCGAATATTTTAGCTTTTAATAATATTTTTAACGTATTTCCTTTTAAGTACGAGATTATTTAAATATCTAATTGTTACAGTAAATTCCCCTTAAAAAATTTATTACTTCTGAGTAACTGGGCAAACCTCGTAGAAAGATTCAATAAGTGCTTTGTGTTATAATTTAAATTAAGTTAACGCAAAGATATTTAACGAAACGGATTGTTTAGAAAATAATTTTTGTATTGTAAAATTTTGTATTGTAAAATACACAGTATAATTTTTTGTATTTGTTTTAATTTTCATATGTTAATAATAGTTATGTCTTGGCGAAAGTTTTATCCGTTATCAAAATTTTCTGCAAGAGGATACTTCTGACGAAGAGTAAAAAGTGATTTTTAGTGCAAGAAAAATTTACTTCTATTATTACAATGCGTAAGAATATTGCATGCGACGCGCGCGAAGGCATAGCGCGGCCGCCGCGGCCGGCCGCGGCCGTGCCGCCGTGCCGCCGCGCGATGCGCGGCGGAGCGCTCACGCACACTATCAGGTGCGCGGCTCACCGACGTTCGCCCGGCTAAAGAACGACGCTGGTTGGACTAACTTTACTCAATGATTACGGCTTTGTTAAGCATTATAGAAAAAAGTGGTTCAGGACTTTTCGACTCAGTTTTTGACAAGGAATACCGCTATGTAGTTAGTGTCCGCTCTTTTAGTAACACCCTGTATAATGCCTCCGTCGACAAATCTGCATGTGAATGTCGAATGATGTCTGTGGAAAGAAACCTATATGGACAGGGTGTCCCATTCAATTCGCGACTCGAGATATTATAATAATCAATTTCTCAAGAAATGAAGTAAAAAAGTTTTGGGTACATTTTTATTTCAAACACTACTTTTCCAGATACAAGGTTTTAAAGCTAGCCAATTAGAGAGAGTAGGTTTACACCGACACCTGTCCATGTATGAGTCGCGCGTGCGGTACTGTTACTGAGCACGGACTTCAGCATGCATACATTGCGCATACGCTGACGCATGACAGGCGCGCGGTGGGCAAAAGATTGTGCTTGTTCTCCATACGTAACCGCGCGCGATTTAATAATATTGATTTCAAACTAATAATGTTACTAAATAAGCGTTACAAACAAGAAATGTTTAAATTATTGAAATTTTATCGCCAATATTGTACATTACAATGAAACATTGGGATTTTAGCGCAATTTATATTACCACAATAACAAATATTAAGGAAATATCAATTGAATAAGATTTCTAATTAATTACAAGTGTTGATCGCGTACGCGCGCGAGCAATAATATTTTTACAAGTGTTGACAGAAATATTTTCATGTAAGTTAATTCTTTGCTAAAATCAGTCTAATCCAACTTAGCGGTTTGGCGAAAAGCTCGATAGTAATAACACCGTGTAACACGAATTTTGTGTCTATGAACTAAATGACTATGTGAGTTGTGTGTTTCTTGTGCCTAAAGACGACGGAAAATTATCCAACTTTTGGTCAGCAAAGATTGCTTTTGTGACCAGGGTTTCGTATTTTTTAAATTTCATTATTTTTGCAGGATTGGAGATAAATTTGATTCTGTGGGTGTGCTTTGATTAACAGAAAGAAATATTTTTGGCTTTGGCGAGTTGCCTAGACTTCTCCTGAACTGAGAAATGTGTGGTACAGGTGTGCCAAATAAAATAAGTATTTTTTGTGGTCAAATTACAAAATAATTAACGTTTTTTATTTAATTGTTTGTAAGAAAAGTTTTTTTAGTCGACATAACTACCAGACACATTGACCAGTTGAGGGGGTAGGTGTAGGCAACCCCCAAAGCAAAAAATATTTTTACCTGTTGATCAAAGCACACCCAGACTTTAATTTATCTCCAATCCTGGAAAAATGCAATATTTTGTCAAAGATGAAAGATAATATTGACAGGTGTTATTAGTCCCGAGCTTTCCGCCAAACCGTTAAGTTCGATCAAACCAATTATATTATAGCAAAGAAGCAACTTGCATGAAATTATTTATCCAACACTTGTAAAGAAATTATTACTTGCGCGCGTGTGCGATCACGACTTGCAATACCTCTAGGAAATCGATCATTTTTGTCATTTAAAATAATAAATCAGCACCCTATGACCTTGTTCTTTTAGACGCCGTAAAAGACTATCCAGTTCAGAAAGTTTGCCGGCGTCTGTCACTAACGTTTGTTCATCTGAAATTATTTAATTTATATTTAACATTTATTAATTCATAGAATCATATATTATCGTATTATTTCATTGTTATAACCTTATAATTAAAATATATAATCTTAAATGTACCTGGTACAATGATATGCAACCATCCATTAACAGGCGCACACGATTATACACGTAAAGCGTGCTATATTATCCCGTCGGTGGTTTATCCGCAGCTTCGCTATCATACGCTCGGTCGATTATCCGCGTGTGCGCCTGTAAATTGATGGTTCGTTGACATTGTTTGGCCAGCACGAATGCCCGACTTTTATTCAGATAATTCTCGTTCGCAACCGAGCCTCGATTATCTTGTTGGTAAAAAATAAATCTTGCAACGTTCTTGACAAAACGTCAAATTTTCTGGCCAAATGTAACATGTCATTTGTACGTGTTCTTCATTTATTATCGACGTGCCAATTTTCCCAGTATTGTACCATTCCTCATCTTCTCTCCATGAGTGTTATCGAACATAATCTATAAATATAAGAAATTTTAATTATTTACTAAAGATTGAAATAAAAATAAGACAATGTATTAATTATTCTTTTAAGAAATTCGATATTTACATACCTGAATAATGTTTACCAGCGATGAACATTAAATTTATTTCCATCGTACATGAAATCATAAATGTACTGAATAAAAATGTATTTTCGCGCACATCTTCGTTGTAATGCGAACGCGAAGCACGGTGAATATATTGTGCGGCAAATGTAAATCTATTATACAACACATGATCTTTGGATGGTAATGCTACATGCAAAAGTTGTTCATTGTACAGCAAAGCAGGAATATTTTAAAAATCTGTATTAAAGAAAAACGATCATTTAGCGTCCGTACGTTACAAGACTTGTGGATGATTGCACACCTGTAATAAATATATTATACATTCGTTTTGAAAACCTGGATACGCGGATCTAAGACATTCATTTTTAAGATATACATATACATATATATATATACATATACATATACAGGGTGTCCCATTTTAATGTCCCACCTCAAATAACTTTCTTATTTTTGATTGTAGAAAGAAATGTTTCAGACAAAAGTTGTATGGTTTCGTGGAAGACATAAGATGGTGCCATTAGTTTGACCTTGAATAGTTGCTTGAAGGACACGTGAAGGTCACCTTCAATTTCTTAAGTGGAGCTACCTACTTTTCATTACATATTCTTCTAGCTTACATCGAGGGCTTTCCAAAACAATTAAATACCTTTTCGTTAAGTACTTTTTAAGTTATAAGGCAAGATGAAAAGCACAATCCGGCCGGTCAAAGCAAGATGAAAAGCACGATCCGGACGGCCAAGGCAAGATCAAAAGCACGATCCGGCCGATCAAGGCAAGATGAAAAGCACGATCCGACCGGTCAAGGCAAGATAAAAAGCACGATTCGACCGGTTAAGGCAAGATGAAAAGCACGATCCGGCCGGTCAAGGCAAGATCAAAAGCACGATCCGGCCGGTCAGGGCAAGATCAAAAGCACGATCCGGCCGGCCAAGGCAAGATTAAAACCACGATCCGGCCGGTAAAGGCAAGATCAAAAGCACGATTCGGCCGGCCAAGGCAAGATCAAAACCACGATCCGGCCGGTAAAGGCAAGATCAAAAGCACGATCCGGCCGATCAAGACAAGATGAAAAGCACGATTCGACCGGTCAAGGCAAGAACAAAAGCACGATCCGGCCGATCAAGGCGATGAAAAGCACGATCCGACTGGTCAAGGCAAAATGGAAAAGCACGATCCGGCCGGTCAAAGCAAGATCAAAACTACGCTCCGGCCGGTTAAGGAAAGATAAAATACACGATCCGGACGGTCAAGGCAAGATCAAAAGCACGATCCGGCCGATCAAGGCAAGATGAAAAGCACGATCCGACCGGTCAAGGCAAGATAAAAAGCACGATTCGACCGGTTAAGGCAAGATGAAAAGCACGATCCGGCCGGTCAAGGCAAGATCAAAAGCACGATCCGGCCGGTCAGGGCAAGATCAAAAGCACGATCCGGCCGGCCAAGGCAAGATGAAAAGCACGATTCGACCGGTCAAGGCAAGAACAAAAGCACGATCCGGCCGATCAAGGCAAGATCAGGCCGGCCGGATCGTGTATTTCATCTTGCCTTGACCGGCCGGGTCGTGCTTTTGATCTTGCCTTGACCGGCCGGATCGTGCTTTTCATCTTGCCTTGACCGTCCGGATCGTGCTTTTGATCTTGCTTTGACCGGCCGGATCGTGCTTTTGATCTTGCTTTGACCGGCCGGATCGTGCTTTTCATCTTGCCTTGACCGGCCGGATCGTGTATTTCATCTTGCCTTGACCGTCCGGATCGTGCTTTTGATCTTGCTTTGACCGGCCGGATCGTGCTTTTGATCTTGCTTTGACCGGCCGGATCGTGCTTTTCATCTTGCCTTGACCGGCCGGATCGTGTATTTCATCTTGCCTTGACCGTCCGGATCGTGCTTTTGATCTTGCTTTGACCGGCCGGATCGTGCTTTTCATCTTGCCTTGATCGGCCGGTCGTGCTTTTCATCTTGCCTTGACCGTCCGGATCGTGCTTTTGATCTTGCTTTGACCGGCCGGATCGTGCTTTTCATCTTGCCTTGATTGGCCGGATCGTGCTTTTCATCTTGCCTTGATCGGCCGGTCGTGCTTTTCATCTTGCCTTGACCGGCCGGATTGAGCTTTTTATCTTGCCTTGACCGGCCGGATCGTGCCCCGATCTTGCCTTATAACTTAAAAAGTACTTAACAAAAAGGTACTTAATTGTTTTGGAAAGCTCTCGATGTAAGCTAGAAGAATATGTAATGAAAAGTAGGTGGTTCCACTTAAGAAGTTAAAGGTGACCTTCACGTGTCTTTCAAGCACCTATTCAAGGTCAAACTAATGGCACCATATTATGTCTTCCACGAAACCATACAACTTTTGTCTGAAACATTTCTTTCTACAATCAAAAATAAGAAAGTTATTTGAGGTGGGACATTAAAATGGGACACCCTGTATACATACAGTTTCGATGTATATACAATATATATATGTATATACATAAAAAGTATGATGACTACTGTAAGATTGTGGCCGCCGAACCGAGAGGTTAGCCGGAAAAGGCCAGGGATGTCAGGGAAGAGAGGGCAAAGAAGCAAGGGATCTGCGTGAGGGAGGTTATTGACGCACAATTAGAATGTACGGGAAACTTTATTCGAGACCACGACGATGGTACAACCGCGAGAGCTCACCGACGAAGCGTATTGCACGGCGGTCAGGTCGAGTCTGTCTCGGCCTTGTTCGAGCCATGAAGCCCGCGCAAAATCCTCACGCCACCTACCAATCAGAGCACATCTCGTTACCAGGCGCGGAGTGGTCCAAGCCCGGAGCGCTGTCGCCCGCCGGCGACCAATCGTGGACGTAGTAGCCGATGCGCGCGCCGCTATGCAACCCGCGCGCAATACAAAAGAGGCTTACGTCCTTAGTCGACGTTTACAGTTCGGCCAATCCTGACATGGCATGCGTCCCGAATGCTTTGTCGAAACTTGATACATAATAAGATTGTAAATTAAACAAATTACATAAAACGAAATGAGAGAATACTTGTAGAGCACATTCTTAAACGTTATAACATTAAAGCTTACAATCTAAACAAATACATAGAAATAAAATTCTGAATTGAATCTTTGAAAATAAAACGGAAATAATTATAAAATGAGCTCTGATAATTATAATGAATAGATAGAAATTAACTATCAAACATAAACTCTTTGGAGAAATATCACAACTGAATGTCGAAGTAAACAAAACTTATGATCTAAATCACATAAATCTTAAATCTAAATATGAGAAAAGAAATTTAAGGTATGTTTTCAATGGGTTTAACCCAAGGCTTTATTCTGTCCGGAGATAAGATAGAATTATAAGGTTTTTGCGTAATATTAAATCCTGGAATATCAGTGATAACATATCGATTTTTATTAAGAACTTTGGATACTAAATAAGGACCTTTATATAATGGCTTAAGTTTCTTTTCTTCACCTGGTTTTAACGTTGTATCTCTAATGAGAACATAATCACCTTCTTTATATTTGGACGGCTTCTTATGCCGTTCGTCATAGTATGTTTTGTTATAATTTTTAATATTTTCAGTGGCTAGTAAAGCTACATTGCGACTAGCTTCACGATCTAAATCTAAATCTACATCAGTTTTTATTATATTTTTAAGAAAATTAATCAGTTCAATATCAGGGTGATTTCGCAGTTCGTACCCGAGTAATATTTTAGAAGGAGTAGCCTTCAACGCTGTGTGGTATGTATTGTTAATTGTATACTGAATCGCACTTAAATGATGATCCCATTCTTGAATATCATCAACTACTTTACGCAAAGAAGATTTGATAAACCTGTTCATACGCTCCACCATGCCATTTGCCCATGGAGCAGCTACTGCAATTAATCTATGCGTAATACCTCTCTGCTGCACAAAGAAAGTAAATTCTTGAGACGTAAAAGCTGTGCCTCTGTCAGAAATAAGAGTGTGAGGGTTTCCAAATATGTCGAAAATGCTTGTTAAATATCTGATGGCTTCTTTGGTGCCTGTCGATTTTGTTGCGAAAAGCCATGTAAATTTTGAAAAAGCGTCTATTATTAATAGAATGTGTTTGTGTCCATCTTCAGTTGGATTGATAGGGCCAAAATGATCAATATGGATAATCTGAAAAGGATATTTGGGTGTCAGTAATTTGAAGTTCACCTTCGCGAGTATTCGACGATGAATTTGCTAATAAACAAGTTAAACAATTTTCAATATATATTTGAACTTTTCTTCTGACAGAAGGAAACCAATAATTGGAAAGTATGCCCTGAACTGTCTTATCAGTACCACAATGTGACATGTTGTCATGGTATATACGAATTATATTCATAATCATAGAGTCTGGAATAACGAATAGTGATTTCCCATTATATTTTCTGAATATGAGACCATCAATTAATTCAAATTTATCATTATCTTTCTCTTCGAGAGATTCTGCTATAATTTTCCACTTAGCATCTTGTAATTGCCGAAATTGCAATTCTTTTTCAAGGGGATAAGCTTCAACTTGAGCAACAATACGACTAAGAGCGTCGACGTGCATCATGCGACGTCCTTCGCGATGGACAGTTTTAAACTGATAACTTTGAAGTTGTAATGCCCATCTGGCTATGCGAGGATTTAAATGTGCTTTATTAAGAGCAAAGGTTAATGCATGACAATCTGTGACAATTGTAAACTCTTTTCCGCACAAATAAGGATGAAATCTATTAACTGATCTTTCTACAGCTAAAGTTTCTAATTCAAAGCTATGATAGCGAGATTCAGCATCATTCGTTGATTGACTATAATAGGCTATTGGGCACCATTGCCCTGATTCTTGTTTTTGAAATAAAATACCTGCAAGAGCTATGGAACTAGCATCCGTGTGTAATTCGGTAGGAAGTTTTGGGTTATATATTCTTAAAACTGGATAAGACGTAAGTCGTTCTTTTATTTCATGGAAAACTTTTAAACAATTTTCATCAAAATTGAATTTAACATCTTTTCTTAAAAGTTTTTGTAATGGGTAAGCTAAAGTCGCATAGTCTTTTATAAATTTACGGAAATAATTCGCGAGACCTAAGAATTTTTGTAAATCATGTATCGTTTTAGGTGGAGGGTACTTTGTTTGAATAGCTTCTATGTGACTAGAACTTATTGTAATGCCATTCGGCGTAACTTCATATCCTAAGTATTCTATAGAAGTTTTTAGGAATTTACATTTTTTATAATTTAATACAAAACCGTAACTTTTTAATATTATTAAGACTTCTTTAAGAATTTTGAGATTTTCTTCAACTGTTTTTGTAGCAATCATAATGTCATCTATATAAATCAAAATTTTGTCTTTCAAAGATCTTAGAACTTGAATTAATCTTTTTTGAAATTCTGCTGGGGCGTTACAAAATCCAAAAGGTAATTTAACATATTCGTATTGCCCGTCAGGCGTAGCAAAAGCGAAAAATTTAGTAAAGTCGGGATGAACATCTAATTGATGAAACCCATCTTTCAAATCTAATAATGTAAAGACACGCATACCATTCAATCTGGTGATATTATCTTCAATTAAAGGAAAAGGATATTTTTGTTTATTGACTCGATCATTTAATGGACGAAGATCGACACAAAGTCTCAATGACTCATCCTTTTTTCTGACTGGTACTATTCTGGTGCAGTATGGTGAGGAACTCTCCTTAATTATGCCTCTATGCAATAAATCAGCGACTATATCCTGAATTTTCAGACGCTCGGTATATGCAAGACGTCCGGGAGCAAACGCATAAACAGATTCCTCTTTTAAATTTATTTTAACAGAGTGACCATCTTTAATTAACGGAATATCAGAATTCTTAACTTCCAAAATAGTTTCAATTAATTTTTTTTTCACAGATTGATCAAAATCAATGGAAATATCATTTAACATTTCAGTAAATGGATCAATAGAACTATCGATCAATTCTGTTGAAGCAATCTCTGAGAATAATTTTAATCTTTCTTCTAATTCATTTGAAGAATTGTTAATAAGTATGGAAATTTTATTGTCTTTCATAAAATCACGTCCAATAACCAAATCGGCTGAGGACATTCCCTTAGCTAACACATTTAGTTGTATGGAAGCTGAGAAGTCTGATAACGACCTTGTCGAAATTTGAGCGGTAATAGTTTATTCACGCCAGTTGACCGAACCGCGTTACCACGAACGGGATTGGGATTGTAATGGGTATAATTACCGAGGGATTTGATTTTAAAGAACTGATATATGTATTTCATTATCTTCTATACAAATGCCGAAAACACGTCGTTACAGTAAGACTGCCGTCGCGAGAGTGAGTGTGCCGCGGGTCTCCAGGAATGTGTTTACACGTGTGTACACGCGTTTATCACGCATATTATTCTCTCTCTTACTTATTCCCAGTCTTACTTTCAAATGTCACTAGACACATATTCAACACTCCTCCTTGACATTTGATTCCGCCCTATGACGCTCATCGACCATCATCCTTGGATGTGCTATCTCAATCCTATCTTCTCCCTCAAGGTTGCCAATCTGATTCTTCCAAGCGGCTTTGTGAGTATGTCCGCTAGCATCGTTTCAGTGGGACAGTATTCGAAATTGACTTGCCCCTTTTCTGTTAAATCACGTGCGAATTGAAACCTGGTATCCATGTGTTTGGTCCTGTTGCTCATTGCCTTCGGATTGTTGAGTAGTGCGAGACAGCTTTGGTTGTCCTCTAAAACCGTCGTAGGCTTAGTAACGTCTTCGTCAAAATCTTTTAGTATCTGATGGATCCAGAGCAGTTCCTTGCAAGTTTCTACGAGGGCAACGTATTCCGCCTCAGTCGTAGACAGTGCGACGCATGTCTGTTTTCTACAGCCCCATGCGATTGTTGCTCCGTGTAGTTGTATTAGGAAACCGCTGATAGATTTTCGATCACTTCGGTCCTGTGCCCAATCCGCATCTGAATAGGCAATAAGTCCAGTATTCCTCTCAGGACCGATATTTCCTAACTTGAGCTGGAACTGTTTCGTTCCTTTTAAATATTTCAAGATTCGTTTCGTTTCCGTCCAATCAGCAATTGTAGGATCAGTCGTGTGTTGACTCAAAATGCACACTGGTGCAAGAATATCGGGTCTTGCGTTGACTCCTATGTACAGAAGTTCTCCGATGCGTTCTTGATAATTTTTATTCGACTCCATCATATCTGCTTGGCATCTGTTCTTAATGCTTCCTGGATCCATAGGTATGTGTGAGGTTTTTGCGTCTCTCATTCCGTTGCGGTTGATAATTTTATCTATGTAGGCTTCCTGGTCAAGGTGAAAAATGCCTTGTCTATCCTTTTGCACCCGAAAGCCAAGAAAACTCCTCGGTTTTCCAAGTCCCACGATGTCAAACGCCCTTTTTAGTGCCTCCTCCGTCTCGTCGATGATCTTCTGGGTAGTGCTTGCAATTAAGAAGTCGTCAACGTAGATAATCAGATAAGTTGTTGTTGTTTGTGTAACCCTTTTAAACAGGCATTTGTCGGATTTGCTCTGTTGATATCCGTGGTTGCTCAAAACGTTCTTGAGCTTGTCGTACCATGTTTTTGCGGCCTGCTTTAGACCGTACAAACTTTTTCGTAGTCTGCATACTTTATCTTCTCCTCCTGGCTTTGTAAATCCCTCCGGTTGGACCATGTACACAGTTTCCTTCAGGTCGCCGTTGAGGAACGCAGTTTTGGCATCAAACTGCTTAACGATGAGTCCTCTTTTTCCTGCCAATGTGAAGAAGATGCGTACTGTCGTCTGTCTAACCACCGGGGCGAAAACTTCGTCATAGTCCTTGCCGTATTTCTGCGAGAAACCTTGAGCCACTAAGCGAGCCTTGTATCTGCAAATATTTCCGTCACTATCAATTTTAATCTTAAAAACCCACTTACTTCCAACAGGTTTACGTCCCTCCGGCAGGTCCACCAGATCCCAGGTATGGTTTCTCATTAGGGCTTGTATCTCCTCCTTCATGGCTGAACTCCATTTTTCTTTATCAGGCCCCGATAGTGCCTCTGCCACAGTCCTAGGCTCCATGATAGTGATGCTGACCATATTAGCGCGATCGAGGGCTGTGAACCTGTCTGGCGGCATACCCTTGTTTCTTCGCGATGATCTTCTCAGTTCCTCATTTTCTCCATCTCGCTCTTCATCTCCGTCTGCATCTTCGAAACTTTCTTCGTCGCTGGTGACTACAATTGTCTTGTCAATTCGTGATGCATTTTTCTCCTCCTCCTTCTCCAACGGAGTCATCTTCTCGGAATTTTTCTCGATCGAGCCTTCTTCATTAGGTTGATCGAGACTCGTTTCTACATCCGGCGTTCGTCCAAAATCTTCTTCACCGACGAAGGTCACGTCCCTGCTGATTATGATTTTCCCTGTCTGCTTATCCAGAAGTCGATATGCTTTCGAGCCGTCTGCATATCCAACGAAAATTAATTTCTGCGCCTTTGGATTTAGTTTTCCGCGAGACATCTTGGGAACGTGCACGTATGCGGTACAGCCAAACACATGTAGGTGTTGCATGTCCGGCAGCCTTCCTTCCCACAGCTCAAAGGGTGTCCTCTCTGTTGCTCTCGTCGGTAATCGATTTTGCAAGTAATTAGCCGTATTTATTGCTTCTCCCCAGTACTTTTCAGCAAGATCTGCATCATACAGCAAACACCTTACCATTTCAACGAGATAGCGATTTTTCCGTTCGGCTACTCCATTTTGTTGAGGAGAATATGGCGCAGTCAATTGTACTTGCGTGCCATATTTCCTCAGGTATTTGCGCAGATCCTCTGTAATAAACTCTCTACCTCGATCGGAACGTATTGCCTTAGGTCTTCGCTGAAACTTCGTAAACACCGCTTCAAAATACTCCGTCACGGCTTGCGCTGTGTCTGATTTTGCCTTTAACAGACTTACACACGTGTAACGGCTATAATCGTCAATAATAGTAAGTATATATTTCTTACCACCTGGTGTGGCCGTCCTCATAGGGCCGCAGAGGTCAGTGTGTAGTAGTTCCAAAGTTTCGTTCGTTTTTGTCAGCGAGACCTTGGGGAATGGCTTTCTCGCCATCTTTCCTTTAATACAGCATTCGCAAGCGCATCTGATTCCACAGTCCTTTATTTTTATTCCCGTTGCCAGTTTCTTATCCACCAGCTGCTTCACCGCCACAGGATCCCGATGCCCGAGCTTCTTGTGCCACGTATGTTGGCACTCCATTGTGTGGGCAGATTTCGCTGCAAGTGCACTTTCTACGAGATGCAAATAATATAACTCACCTCGCAAACTCCCGGTTGCTACTAATTTTCCTTCGTGAGTAATGCTGCAGTTTGACCCGCTAAATATCACCTTAAAGTTATTGCGAGTCATCCGTCGAACTGACAGCAAACTCCCTTTCAGCGTCGGCACGTACAGGACATCCGTCAATGTCACCGGTGTCCTTCTCGTCCCACGCATCGTAACACCACGGTTCCGATTCCTTCGGTTCGCGCTATTCTACCGTCCGCAAGCATAACACTACCTTTCACAGCACTGAATTTCGTAAACACATCTCTATTCATCGACATATGTTTTGACGCACCAGAGTCAATTGTCCATTCAGTGTCCGTTTCCTTCGGCTTGCTCACTCCAACCATGAAGCACATATGCACCGAACCTTCCGTGTCCTCACTCTCGACGTCAACAACGTTTCCGGCACTTTCCTTGTTATTTTTCCAACGTTTAAAACGGGGACAATTTTTCTTAATATGCCCCGACTTTCGACAGAAATAACAAGTCACACCGCTACTGCTCGACACTTTCAAAGCACTCTCTTTATTATCTTCTGTAGTCTTGTTTACTTTTCGACGTTTATACTCATCGATTAGCTTTCCCTTTACAAGCGTCAAGGTCAGCTGATCATCGGGACGGCTCTCGAGGGCCGTCACGAGCGTGCCATATGAATCCGGCAGGCTCCCGAGAAGAATCGCAATTTGCAGGCTTTCGACGAGTTTTTCATCTAAAGCCGCCAATTTGTCGATAAGCAGCTGCGTCCCGTTGATATGCTCCTCCATATCTCCGTCTTCATCCAGCTTCCGATTAACGATGCTTTTCAGAAGGAATACCTTGCTAGAAAGTGTCGATTTCTCGTGGTATGCCTTTAAAGCGTTCCACGCTTGCTTTGCAGTCTTCGCCTCCCTCACGTGCTGTAACTGACTGTCCTCCACTAGTAGACAAATTGTCGCGCGCGCCCGATTGTCTCTCTTTGTCCACGCCGGAGTAATTTGCTCCGGTTGCGACTCACTCACTACATCCCACAGATCTTCTTTTATTAGCAGGAGTTCAACTTTATATTTCCACAATTGATAATTTTCGTTATCAAGTTTCGCAATGGAAATGCGTGTTGTTTCCGCCATTGTCTATTACACTCGACCACGTTATCACCGACCACGATTTTACTGATTACGTTTCGAATCTGGGCCCATAACCTGTCGAAATTTGAGCGGTAATAGTTTATTCACGCCAGTTGACCGAACCGCGTTACCACGAACGGGATTGGGATTGTAATGGGTATAATTACCGAGGGATTTGATTTTAAAGAACTGATATATGTATTTCGTTATCTTCTATACAAATGCCGAAAACACGTCGTTACAGTAAGACTGCCGTCGCGAGAGTGAGTGTGCCGCGGGTCTCCAGGAATGTGTTTACACGTGTGTACACGCGTTTATCACGCATATTATTCTCTCTCTTACTTATTCCCAGTCTTACTTTCAAATGTCACTAGACACATATTCAACAGACCTTAATTTGATAGTAGTATCGACCGTTTTTAAAATTTTAATTGGTACAGAGTCAATGGCTTGATAATTGCGTGAGAGATTAATATTAGATACATTATCCGCAAGAAACTTTTTATAAATTTCTGAATTAACGAAAGAAATCGGACTACCCGTATCTAAAAGTGCAATAAGTTTACACGGCAAATTATTTAATTCGGTAATTTCTACTAAAGAATTATCGGTTGTAATTTTCTTACATGAATCGTCCTCAATAAACGCAACGCAATCTGAACTCGCTTCCTCATTCGGGATTGATTCATCAACGGCTGCAACTTGCGTCCTAGGACCTGGTGAAGGGGGAACTCTCGGAGTTGCGTCTTTCTTCTTTAGTTTGAGACATTCATCTCTGGTGTGTCCCCTTGCCTTGCAGTAGACAAGAAAGGAGGTCTCGGTTTGATGCTCGGTCTTGACCGCAGCGTTCTCTTCAGATGTTGACTTGTCGAATTTCGGCTTTAACACAGGCGACTTTTTGGGCGCTGTAGAAACACTGCATGTAGTGGTGAGGTAATGCATCTTTTCCAGGAAGTCATCGAGTGAGCTGGTTTCTATTAAGGCAGCTGAGCTCTTAATGGCAATATTGTGAATACCATCGATGAGAGATTCTATGATGCTGACATCCGGGAGGCGAAGACACTGTAATATGGCGATCTTTTCCATCGCGTAATCTTGGAAGCTCTCTTTAAAATAAATCCATTTTCCTTCTTCGGCTCTCTTCATGACAACGCCGAATTGGATACGCCTTTTGAAGCGACGTAATTCTAAAATCTAACCACGATCTGACGGCTGCCCCTGTATTGAGGTCAAACCATCTTCTAGCCGATTTAATTAATCTGGCAGTGGCGGCGGTTAACATCGATACCTCTGGAAGTTCGTGCATTTCCGCGATATTTTCGATTTTCTCAATCCACAAACTAATGTCCTCTTGATCGGTTCCTCCGAACGAGGGAATTTGAGATTGCAAAAATTTGGATGCGCTCGTCGTTATCATTGAAAACTTCTGAGACGTTTGTAGATCACTTGACTGATTTTCTTGACGCATTGTCGGAAAATTTAATCTAGTCACGAGCAATATGCTCCCACGAGAAAGTCAATTTACAGTAGCACACCTGAGCACTGGTGTGAACGTGAAAATCACCTAACGAACGCGTGCCGGCGTACGTGCCGAACCACACGGTAAAATGGCGTCGAACCGGTAATTAGCGCGGGAACAACGGCAAATGGCGCGCACACTCGCGGAAGCCGAACCGAAAATGTCCCGGCTAGACCGAAAGCCGAAATAAGGTTTGACGTCTTTCGACGGGAATAATCAGACGATGTCACAAGATTGTGAGATGTCCTTGAGCCGGTCGCTGCCTCTTGGCGAAACGGCGAGCGCAATGGCGAGCGGAAGACGACCGGAACGCGAGATACCGCACTTTCCAGAAAAGTCTTCAAGCTTCGCCGGCACTAAGCCACGACACGGCGAAGAGAAAAGAAAAAAAAACTGACTCACGCGGGAGATCCTCTTCGAGAGGAAGCACGCGAACGGTAGCCCGTAGACACGCGCACTGAATCCCGAGTGATCCCTTGGGATAATCCCACTTCTGAGCTGTAAGATTATGGCCGCCGAACCGAGAGGTTAGCCGGAAAAGGCCAGGGATGTCAGGGAAGAGAGGGCAAAGAAGCAAGGGATCTGCGTGAGGGAGGTTATTGACGCACAATTAGAATGTACGGGAAACTTTATTCGAGACCACGACGATGGTACAACCGCGAGAGCTCACCGACGAAGCGTATTGCACGGCGGTCAGGTCGAGTCTGTCTCGGCCTTGTTCGAGCCATGAAGCCCGCGCAAAATCCTCACGCCACCTACCAATCAGAGCACATCTCGTTACCAGGCGCGGAGTGGTCCAAGCCCGGAGCGCTGTCGCCCGCCGGCGACCAATCGTGGACGTAGTAGCCGATGCGCGCGCCGCTATGCAACCCGCGCGCAATACAAAAGAGGCTTACGTCCTTAGTCGACGTTTACACTACGATAAATTATTATCGTGTTTTTATTGATTTACATCGATCATAAATGAGAATTTTTATAAAAATACATGTACAACACAGTACCTTCCGGAACTGCATGAGTAGAGATTCATTAGATTGGAAGTAAAGTTGTTATCGTTCGATGCAGTGTCTCCTCCGACCACTCTGTATATAATGCAGTAAATCCTCTATCTGAACTTTTTTCTTCAACGCTACAAACAAGAGAGATATACCAAACGCTATAAACATGTAATGCATGAAAATATAATCAAGATACCTGAATAAAGCAGCTCTTGCAGACGAGTCATGAGCAGCGGACAATACAGAGTAGACTTGAGCGCATTGACGATATGAAAGAGCAATTTTATTAAAGAATTGTGAAAAACCATGCGCGCCTGCACGAATACCCCATCATACAAGCTGTACGTGTACAGTCCACATATAGTTATCCACACCTGAAAATGTATATTTATTATCAAATGTGCAATGTTGTATTAAAATAAATAGTTGATAACAATTTTATAAATGGCTCAGAGATACGTACGCATTACGAATAACTGCAAGTTTAGCCAAGTTTCTTTAAAAAGAACATATTCTGTGGCAAAACTTTCCATCTCGTCGTCAGAGGAGGAATATACAAGGAGTTGGTTGCGCGGCCGTTGAGCTCCCATTGTAGATGCTGAAAAAGAACAAGATAATTAAAACAAAATCAGAGATGTAACAAACGATAGGAAATACTAACGTACAGGAAAAGGCATACGATCGTGTGCGGTATACGCGAAAAGAAATGAAATACAACCGAGAAAATGTGAAAGCATAATCGTACGTATACCGCCGACAGGAAGGTGTGTGTGTGTGTGTGTGTGCGTGGAACGATACAGCAGGAGAAAAATATAATTCAAGTTACACCGTACACGTAGTCGGGAAAAAATACGAAAATCTAAACGCGAAAAGAAAGTATAAAGTTATTATCGACTTACATCTCGAGGAAAGACGCGCGTGCGAGACAAAGCGTGACAAGAGGAATCTCTGTGTGCAGTTGTCAAAGTTACACCGGGGAAAATAGGCGCGTGTACATACATACAGATGCAACGCAAGGCAAATAATACGTCTAAACTTACCGGCCTTTAGTCATGTAAGATTGGAATGCGCGTTTGGAATACAACAGCAATAAAAGGTGTAGACTTATCTACACACAATCGAAGAAAAAAAGCACGTGCGGAAAGCACTACACGTATAAAAACGATGTTGCCAACTAAACGTTTTACATACCGCGCGTAACTAACGCGTGCATGCCTCCGAATAATGAAATGTAGAAAATAATGCAAAAAACCTTGCGTGCGATTGAAAAAGTAACCCTATACCCGTACTGTTCAAGTATAATAACGAGCATGCATGAAAATAATTTAATCGACATAAAAGTAGACGTGCGAGTTGACAAGTAACCGCGTGTATACTGAAGAAATAATAACGCACATGCTTCAATTTGCAAAAGCGAGAAATATACGTGCGTTTAAAAACACGGACCATCAGGGAAATGAAAATGTCATGAAAAAAAAACTAAATTATGCCAAAGGCGTGTACAATAACAACATGTATACGTTGATTAAAAGTAAATTATTATATACATACTTGTGTGTTGGTGGTTTGAGAATACGCGCCAGGAACGATCAAGTGTGACGCACAGGTTACACGATGCGAGCGCAACTGACAGTAGTGACAGTAGTGGTCGAGAAACACGTGGCGACTCGAGCGCGTTCAGACATGCACACGGAATAGACTGCACGCGAGAATGATCCCAATATCAAATCCCTACAACGTGATTGGTTCACATGTTGAGATTGTGGTACACTTGACACGATGTTAAATATATATCATCCGACTATGGCTGCGTTCGGGGAGCGCGCTTTTAGCGCTTTTACATCATTCTATCCTTGTTTTACGTGTAATGAATAATAAAGATAGAATGATAGAATAGAGCTGAAAGCGCGCTCCGCGAACGCAGCCTATGAATACCGGCCTGTGATTGGTATCTGACATGTTAAGATTGTACCTGAAATATAAGATACGACTATGAATATTGGCCACGGAATAAGAAATTGTAAAAGTATTGAAAAATTACGAAACTAAATATCTTATTAATTTGAATTTCTTTTTATTACAGATTATTGTTTTCATGTTGTTTTTGTATTTTGCTATTGCAAAATCTGTACTTTTATAATATTTATATTTACAATTGTAATAATAGAATTGTACATTATATGTGTACATTTGAAATAAAGTAGATTTAAAATAAAGTTGTCAACCGTCAACATAGAGGATTCTCGATCTGGTTATACCATTACATACGCTTAATTAATCCTTTGACAATTCTTCAGTTTCATTAAAGTACAACTGTTTTTAAAATTAAGCTGTTAAAATTATCCTTGCTCGTATATAGGATCTCGTAGCGTGCACAATACAGAATAAACGTTTACTTGTCAATCAACAAATCGTTTACAGGTTTATTCAACATACTTTTGTATCAGTGCATATTATTTTTCTACATATAGTTGACTAAAGGAGCAACTAAGCTGTAAGCTATACATTTAATGTCATTAAAATTCAACACGTTTAATTTGTTTACAGCGAATAATGTCACATGTATATCTATGGAAAATATTTTGTATAATGTAATACAACGTAAAAACGATAATTTATAATTTTAGCATAGAATTAAATTTATATTTCAAATTTGGCATCCTTACTAATATATATTACACACCTTTCAATGGTTTATATTTTGTTCGCAAATAAATATCTAATCGATTCACCTTCACAATCCAGATATCGCTAATTTGTTGAGCGTAACATGCACCTGAAAAGAAGGAATTAAATTGTCACTTTTGAAACAAAAATTTATGTTGCATCAAGATGCGGCATTATTATACGTACATGAATAGCAGGATTTGAATCAGTAACAGTCGTTGAATTTTGTACCATAATGTGTAAGATATATAACATGTAGTGACACAATTATTTTGTACACATTTATGTACTGCGAGCCGTTTTCCCGCGAGCTCGCCACTCGCGGGGGCGTTCCCGCAAATTATCTCGATCTACTCGTTGAGTCGCGAAAGGCAATGCACGAAAACTGGGCGCCAGGTGCGATTACGCGCACCACGTTTTTACTTGCTCACACGTCCTTGCAAAAGCCGATTCTTCGCGAAATCGTCAAAGCTCAGGGCGGAATTCGTGAAGTTAATTAGGAGGGTGAGGGGAGAGAGCGTAGCGCAGACACATAGAATAAAGCCAAAACAGGTGCGGTTATAATAGAATAATAATAAAATATATTTCAATAAAGCTCGCAACAAAAGAAACGATCAGTCGGAAAGAACAGTGGAGATGACGGCGAAGATACGTATGCGTGCGTGACCCGTCGATGCGCAATCTCGGTACGGAACTCTAACTGCACGCGGTACACGGAAACGGAATCGAATCTAATACACCGCCACGAGCACGCGGTCATCCGTCCGACACACACACGCGAATATGCACGCATCCATCCACCCTAACGTCGCACGCGACTATACGCACATACACGCGACACGAGGCATACCACGTACTCTTACGGAACACGGAACGTTACACGCGCATATACAAAACACGATACGAAAATGCCAAAAACGTGGCCCGCCACACCGCTTCGCACCCCCGATGCACACCGCGCGACACACGATGCACTCGCATGCGCGATCGCCCCGCGCGGGCACGCGGGTTAACAGCTGATGCGGCGCCCGGCACACGTAGCACGCAACCGGCACGAACGCGCCCGGCGCGTGATCGTCCCCCGTCGCTCCCCGGCGCAATCACCGTCTTATTACGCGCCTCTAATTACTCGCGGTACGCGGCACAATAGGCGGGCGCGAGGTCACACACACGCGCGCGGGCGGGAATCGTCCCGCAAACACACACAACGATTTACGCGATGACTACCGGTCGCGACGAAGTCCCCGAGGAGGGCGAGAATAAACGCTATCACACTCTCGATCCGCTCTCGGCCGGCCCACACAACGTCTTCTCGACGTTACGGTACACGCGGGACTCGACGGTATTTCCCGGTACGCACATTTACACCAGACGCGATTAGCGGACACGAGGGCACCGGCCGCGAGCGGAATCACTGTGTCACTTTGCCTACCGGAGCGGCGATCTCACAATATCCTCACTGGATCCGCTGCTGGTGGTCGGGATCGGCGACTCGCTTCGTGGCTCACACGGTAGTGACGATCCTGCGGCCCGGCGGGATCACCTCGGGCCCCCGCGCTTGCGCACCGTATCCGCTTCCTGTCCCAGTCATCCGCGCCACATCCTGCTGCCGAATTCCTCCTTCCTTGTCCGCTCCACCGGCCCGCGGTATTCGAAACGGGCGTGATAAGGTGAGTACGGCGGGCCGTGCCGATATCTCTGGCCGACGTCCGGCGGGCCCGGCTGGCCAGGCCGTGACCGCGCCGACGGGCATGTCCTCGCGTCCGGCGGAGGCGGCGGGACCGTCCGCCCGCTCCTGGGGGTGGCGGCTCTGCGTCCGGCGCGGACCTCTGCGGGGCGTCCCCCTCGAGTGTCCTCGTGCTCCTTCGGCGGCGGTATGGCTCGGGACGTGTGCGGCGGCGCGGCGGCGGACCCATGGGCGACCCGCCTGTCGGCCTCCCCCGTCTCCTTCGCCTCTCCTCGACAGCTCC
>JASTWQ010001162.1:0-27718 GCA_035220615.1 Leptothorax acervorum
CTTAGAACTATTGTTGTTGTTTATCTGTTTCTGCGATTATAATTATTACGTATCGCATGTATTTAGCAGGAACAGTGAGACCAGCAGAAATCTTAACAAATATTTTTAAAACTGAAAAAATTGACTTAATTATTAACGAGAATAGTGATAAAGATTAAATTGTTGTAATTATTGCAACAAATAAATGTATGTGCAGATTGTATATAAATCTTATAATTTTTAAAGTAAACATAAAATTGTAATTTATAATAAATATGTAAATAATCATTCACTTATAAGTATGCCTTTGAGAATTCTTAGTCCTTTACTTACATAATTAAGCAGGCTAATTGGTTTGTGAATTATCAACTTAGGAACTGCTTAGATGACAACTATTATCTTTATCATTGATAACACGAATATTGAAGTAAATTAAAACAATATTATTGTAGTTAAATAAAGCAATGTATTTATTGATTTTACTTTATTATTACGGAACAATAAAAAAAATGTTTTAATTTTTTAAAAATATAATGCCGCGTTTGAAAAAATCTGGAAAAAATTGGGAAAATAGTCTTTGATGTAACATATATCCGTACAAAATTACCTTTTACAAAAAGGTAAAAAAAAGACGCCAAGCACGCGTGGTGTACCTTGAAAAAATCGAAGTAGTTATCTTTGTACCTCGAAAAAATCCAAGTAATATCTTTACCTTCAAAAAACCAAAGTAATATATTTACCTTGAAAAAATCGAAGTAATATATTTATTACAAAAAAAAGAAATGATATCTTTAAATTATGCGCCAATTAAATATATATTATATCGAAAAATAACTATTGTTCTTTTAAAAAATGTATTCCCATTAAAGTGAAAAATTAATATAAAATGTGAAAAATTTTAGTGAAAAAAACTTGGCGCTGCTAAACATAATAATATATATTAATGAAACAATTTCTATAAATGGAAAAAGTACTTTAAATTAATGTGTGAAAGTCTCTATATTCACATTGTAATTATTAATTTAATATTTTAAATTAGTTATTTATTGCTTTCAAATATTTTAAAATTTGGCAGCGCCAAGTTTTTTTCACTAAAATTTTTTACATTTTATATTAATTTTTTCACTTTAATGGGAATACATTTTTTAAAAGAACAATAGTTATTTTTCGATATAATATATATTTAATTGGCGCATAATTTAAAGATATCATTTCTTTTTTTTGTAATAAATATATTACTTCGATTTTTTCAAGGTAAATATATTACTTTGGTTTTTTGAAGGTAAAGATATTACTTGGATTTTTTCGAGGTACAAAGATAACTACTTCGATTTTTTCAAGGTACACCACGCGTGCTTGGCGTCTTTTTTTTACCTTTTTGTAAAAGGTAATTTTGTACGGATATCACCCCTTTTTGTTATAGATACATCAAACGCCATAATGTCTATCGACATCGACATATATGTCTGATAAAATCAAATGTAAATATTTTTTGTATTATAACTTACAAGAATTATATCTGAGAGTTTGACATCCTTAAATGTGCAGTGCAGTTTGTATAAATTTATAAATCATTAAAAAAATTAAGACACAAAATATGAATATATTAGGCAAAGTCAAATTTGTCGAGAGCACATTATGCAGTGTTTGCTATAAATAAATTTTGTCGAAAGAAAAACAGATTTGATACAGAATTTGGCATGTACAATGCTATTGGCAGAATGTCATAGTAGATAATATATGTATAGTAAAGTTTGTTAACAAAATAAAGCAATTAATAATTTAATACAAACTACACTGCACATTTAATTAAGGATGTCACTGTCAGATATAATTTTTGTGTTATAGTACAAAAAATATTTAGATTTAATTTTATCAGATATATTTGATAGTTATTATTAGAGAAAAAGAGAGAGAGAGAGAGAGAGAGAGAGAGAGAGAGAGAGAGAGAGAGAGAGAGAGAGAGAGAGAGAACGCGAGCGGGGAACGCGAGCGTGACCGCGAGAAAGAGCAATACGTACGATAGATATAACCTCGCGACCCTCGCACTGGGTGTATCCCAGGAACCAGCCATCCGCAATGCGCGAACTCTGTCACTCCAGCACTGCACTTCGTTCGGAGTGTTCGGACGCGACGACGCGGACGGAATATTTCTCGACGACGCGGACGTCTAAAGCGGCCCATAACATGTACGAGTTTGATTCGCGAGCCGGACTCAAACGTTTTTCACCACACACACACTCCCGAATAGTCCCGAAATTTGGCTCGTCGGACGCCGAGCCCGTCTCGTAACATTTCACCCACGAACAAGTGGAAACCGAGCCGAGCCGGACTCGCGACGTGTATGGGCCACTTTACGGTTATGTTTATGTCACTTCACATGTGATCGATCGATCGAATTAACGCATCTCTACGCGTAGAGACTAGAGCGCCGCATAACGGCAAGGGTATGAACTGGACAAAATCAGACATACTACAGCGCTGCGCCGCGCGCCGTGGCGAGCACAGCAACCGTAATACGTCGACGTTTCTTAATTGTAAATTTTCAGCTTTGAGTTTTGCATCGCGATATCTCCGCTCGTAGGGCACGTAGCGGAAAAATAAAAACACTTTTCTGATATAAATTTGGTCCAAGCTTTACGATAAGCCTAGTTAGAATTTGATCTGTTCGCTGGTTATCGAGATCTAAAAATCTCGGGTACTCGCAACTCGTCGCGTCGCGTATATAGAGCCACGGCTGTCTCGCTCCGCGCGTACTTGGCGCGAGACACTACCGTGTCTCTTGATTCTAAAATTTTTTCAAGGTTTCACCTCGAAGCGTGCGAAAAATTTTCTTGAATATTTTAAACGATTCTGCAAGTCGAGTTTTGGCCTGGAAAATTCTAAAGAAAAACGTATGTTTCATAATGCCTTAAATTATTTATAATATGAGACCAACCTCATCTTGATATCTATATAATAGCGGCAGAAAAAAAAATGTAAAAAATACGTTTTTTATGATATTCCGGAAATGGGGCGAGGAAGATATAAAGAAATCTTCTCAGATAATGTTATCAATTATTATATCTTTAAAAATGCCTCTAGTCCAAAATAATTTTGTTTGGGGGCCGCTAGATTTCCCCCTTATCTTGCTATACTCTTTTAAAAAATACGTCCTTACCTTGGTAGAAACTTGTACAGTTTAACTAAATACCCGAGCAGAGTTACTATCTAGTATTACTGATTCTTTTTAATATACAAAAATACTGCATAGCAACTGGGCAAAATTAGTTAAGAGATAAGGTTATAAATAACAATTGTTAAAGATTAGAAGTAAATGAGTAAGATACACGCACGTAATTGAAAGATACGTGAGTAACAACGAATTTTATTACTATATTTACTTTATTTATTTTACTTATGTTACTAATAATATTAATTTTATTTCTTAGAATTATTCAGATTATTTCAATAATACAAATGAAAGAATTAAATAGCTTTAAGATACGCAGAGTCTAATACAAACTTTAATAAAATAAAGGAGATACGCAAAAATGAATAGCGTCATACAAAATACTTCATTTACACAATAATAAATTAATGACCTCGTATTTTTTTAAATTGATTGTAAACCCAGATAGCACAGCTGATCTTTATGAATTTATAAAAATCAGATTCAAATCTTTTTGAATTCATAAAGATCAGCTGTGCTATCTGGGAAACTTTATTTACATGAAATATATAATACATAAAAAAAGCAGATACGTATTTTTTATTTGTCCAAAATATATATATATATTTTTGCAGAAGTTGTAAGCAATTAAAGCAATACAATTTTCGAAAAAATGAAGAAGTTGTCAACTTCACAAATTAATATCTCTGGTTATATTTGTCATAGGGAGATTCTTATAAAAGCAATTTCAAGCTAAGGAGACAATCTTTTTGAAAAAAATAGTTTAAGTTACAAGAAATTCCACATTCCAATTGTTATAAGCAATTAACGCGAGCACGGCACGGCATCTCAGTCACTAAAGTTTTATAAAAAATAGAATCCATCGTTTCTTTATATAATAAAAAATACGTGTACTTTCAGAATGAAGTAGGGAATAAGATAGCATTATTTAAAAAATATAGAAAAATGTACTTTTTAGTGAAAAAATTAATTAAATATTTTAATTGCTTATAACAATTAAAATTTGCAATTTCTTGTAACTTAAACTATTTTTTTAAAAAAGATTGTCTCCTTAGCTTTAAAATGCTTTTTTAAAGCTTTCTCTACGACAAATATAACCAGAGATACTAATTTTTGAAGTTGAACGGAACGCAGCGCGTAAGAGAAGCGAGACGGATAAGAGAAAATTTCGGCAGCTCGTATACGAATCGGCTTTCGGGGAAGAACGAGACGTCCGAGTGTATATCTGCGCTCTTCTACCCGCCCGAAGCTGACCGAGCCGCGCCGAGCCGCCGCCGAGCGACCAGCGCACACGTACACGGCACCGTCACCTGTGTGCGTGTCCCCACCATGCGCGCAGGCAGCGGGCAAAACAGCACCATTGGCATAGACCTTGTTTACACCCAGCCGTCAAATCCCGATTCACTCCGTAGAGAAGTAAAATTTCTTAGGTATAAACGGGTTAATTTCGATTTACTTCAATCGTCTTTCTTCAGCGGAGTAGCACAAACTCCAGTGTAAACGTCAGTTCACTTCGGAGTGAATCGGGATCGGACGGCTGGGTGTAAACTAGGTCATTGTCACGTCAGTCATCAGTAGCATGCGGTAGCATCAGGTAGCATGTCTTTTTTGGAGGAGGTGGAGTTCTCTCGTGCCGTCAACCTGACATATTGGGGTTATGTTGGGTGGTGGATTGTGGAAAAGGTGCTCAATGGCTTTTGTGCCTCATTGCACATCACTGCCACTAATGTTGAAAACGTGTGGTGTGTGTGAGTATATTTCATAAAATACCAGAGGCATCTATCGTGAGCTGCTTATTTGTAAACAATAAAGGTTAATTCTGCTTATTTGTGTCAGAGGCGTTCATCGTGAGCTGACTACTGCCAGAGGCGTTAATCGTGAGCTGGCTATATACATTAATTAGTACCAGAGGCGTTAATCGTGTGCTGGCTATATAATAATATGCCAGAGGTGTTAATCGTGGGCTGGCTAGATTAATTACTACCAGAGGCGTTATCGTGGGCTGGCTATATAATAATATGCCAGAGGCGTTAATCGTGGGCTGGCTAGATTAATTACTACCAGAGGCGTTATCGTGGGCTGGGTACATTTTACAATATGCCACAGGCGCCGTGGGTTGGCTGCATTAATTAGTACCAGAGGCGTTAATCGTGTGCTGGCTACTTATGAAATACCACAGGCATTCATTGTGGGCTGGCAAATTTTAATTAAATGCCACCCTTACAATTGCAGTCTTAGGAGGCACAATCCTTGTAATGAAAAATATTCCAAGGACATAAAGTGCATGATACAATATTTTATGAAAATTGCACAGTAGTAGTAAATTTCTACTTTTTGCAATGTTATAAAAACACACAATGTACTAAAATACGGGTAAAATACTGTAAAATGTCTATATAAAGCACGTCTCATTAAAATTTGAAAGCATCTGTTTACTAATTGTAATAAAGATCAGAAGCGTCTATTCCGACGGTACTGATTATTACGAAATCTATTTTTTGTCAATTAAAATCAGAGAAACGGAAGAAATATATTTGTCATTTTATGTTATAAATATATAAACAGTATATATATACATATATATATATATAAATTATATATATAAAATAAAAGTTAGTTTATTTCTTATAACTTATTTTCGGTCAAATAAAAGTTGAACAATAACACCGAGAGCATATGTACATAGACATAATGCGCATTTACATATGCGTATGTTCATACACATAATGTGTATACTCTCACACATATAGTTATCATAGGCGCTGTAATTTTGCGTGTACGCAAATATGTGTATATGTGTATATTATAATACACATGATATATATGCTTTACACTTCCGACATTGCATATATAATTCCAGTATATGATATATATACATATACTAGAAGAATTACCAATGCAATGTTACGGAATAATACAAACGAGCCTCGGTAGTATGTGGTGCTCTCAGCACACGCGTACACGGTACGCGCTTGTATGCACGGAAGCTATCCGTTGTGTTTGTGACTATTACATTGCATGTGTGCAATGTATATACGTCTTTTCAACACATATTTATATCCTGACATAAATCAATGATATGGAGAGCGCGAACTAAAAATGTCGATAATACCGACATTAGAAATGCTGTGTTATCGACATTTTTAGTTCCGCTTAGGCGGCGCAGTTTTCCGGTCAGAGTTCGGCGTTTGCTTTAGGATCCCCTTAACACTGATCGACGCGGTTACTGCTGCATAGCAAAACGGTGCAATTTCAGTTTAATTAAGCATAATATGTGTATTTGTGTTGTCTCTCATTTAACTTAGTGCTATTATTAGTATTCATATCTTGATTCTATTATTTACATTATCCATTATATCCATTTATAATATCCATGAGTGCGGACTTCCGGTTCGGTGAGCGAGGCGCAAGGTTGAGGTTCGGAGCAGGTGGCGGATAAGGGAGAATTTGTGGGTGAAAATGGTGTAGTGAGTAAGGTGGAGTGAAGGACGGAGTGGCTGAGAGGCGGAGGAACACGGGGACATGAGGGAGACGACGAGGAGTCGATAATGGAAGAACGAAAGCGGTTGGAGTAAGAAGAGACGGTTGGAGGTTAGGATGAAAGCCGAGGGGGAGACGGGTCAGAGGTGAAGTGAGGGGGGAGCGGAGCTTCCGGCGCTGGCGGTGCGGTGAGCTGAGACGGGAGCAGAGTGGTAGTACTGAGGAGCGTCGGCGACCGAGATGGCGCGGAAAGACGGGTGAGTCGCTGGGATGTGGAAGGAGCGAGGAAAGTCGAGGCGGCGCTGGATGCCAGCCGCGGCTGACGTCACGGCGGGACGCCGGGACTTTAGCTCGTGGATCGCGCGTGGAGACACGTGTTGCGGAGAAACGTGCAAGGCGAAGAATCGTGCACAACGAAAAGCAAGGAGGTCGAGGTGACGCGTCACGGTCGGAAGAGACGAGGTTACGGAGAAGAGCGAGGAAAGAAAGGAAGAGAGGACCAAGTAGGGGTGCTAGTGACGGGAAAGAAGAGGCAGACGGGTGTGACCGGGGGCGGCGGAAGTGCGTGGAAAAAGGAAGAGGGAGGGTAAGAGTGAAAGGGGGAAATAGGAACCGGAAGTCGAGGGAAGATTAAGAGAGAGGAGTCTAAACTGGGCCGGAAGGAAGAGGGGGGCGGAAGAAAGTGTGACAGTGTGGCGAGAGGCAAGAGGACAGTAAGAAGAGGTGGTTGGGGGCGACAAGGAAGGAGGCAAGAGAGAAGAGGATGGGCAAAAACAGAAAGGGGATACAGAGGAAGGAGGGAGAGGAAAGCGCCATGCAGGAGGAAGGGAATGGAGGACCGCAAGCAGGAGGGACGGGCGAGGTAGGAGAGCGAGTAAGGGAGCAGAGGCCGGGGGGGGGGGGGGAGAGTCTGCGGGAATGGCGGAACTGGTAAAGGAGGTTAGAGAGCTGAGGCTAGTTCTAGCAAAGGAGCTGAGGGCACTGAGAGAGGAGGTGAGGGAAATCAGGAGAGGCATGCCGGAGAGTGTGCAGAGAGAAGAGACGGAGGGGAAAGCGGAGGATGGAGACGAGAGGCCGGAGGACACTAGCGAGAGGGATGGAGACGAGAGGCCGGAGGATGCTAGTGAGAGAGAGAAGGACAGTGCGGAGGGAATGGAGAGGAAGATTCGGCCGGAGGACGGGACGCAGAAGATGACGTATGCGAAGAAGTGCGGGGAGGATCGAGGAATGGAGCGGACGAAGAGGGGGGGGGGAAGAGGGGGCGGAGCGGGAGACGGTGCGCGAGGAGCGAAAGGAGAGCACAGGGAAAGGGGGGGTGAATACAGAAGGGGCGAAGGAGGAAATATTGGGGGGACGGTTGAAGGGAGTGAAAGGGGATATAAGGGGGGCGCGGATTAAGGACTGGGTGGAGGGGGAGGTAAGGAAGAGGATGGAGGCCAAGGGGTGGAGGATAGGGAGACGGGATAAAGTGGAGGAGGGAACGAGGAGTGAGGGAAGTGAAGATTGGTGAGATATCGTGAGGAGTGATAGCGAGAGCGAAGGGACCGGAGGAGAGTCAGGGAAATGTCAGGGAAGGGTAGAAGGAAGGAAAGAAGATAAAGCCAGGGATGGGGAAGTAGTAGACGGAGGGGAAATGAAGAGTAGACTGGAGATGAGAGAGGGACAGGAAAGGGAAAGAAGAAAGAGGAGGATAGTCTGCAAGGGGGTAAAAGGCGAAGGAGCTGAAGAAAGAAGAAGAGCGGTGGAAAGGATGGTGAGGACGGAGCTGGGAAGCAACGGCAGGGTAAGAGGTGTGATAGAGAGGAAGGGGGAGGAAGGGATGGTGATGATAGTGGAGCTGGAGGACGAAGAGGATAAAGAGGTGCTTTTAGACAGAGTTTGGGAAATAAGGAGTAAGTGGAACGTGAGGGTGGACGAGGACTTATCGAGGGAAGAGAGAAAGAGGAAGTGGAGGATAATGGAGAAGGCGCACAAGGAGAGGAGCAAAGGGAGGAGAGTGAGGACAACGAACAGGAGAATTTGGATTGAAGGGAGAGAGATAGAGTGGGACGAGGAAGACGGAAGGTGGTATGAAGTTTAGAGGGAGGAAGGGACGAGAGGGGGGCAAAGTGGAAGGGGAGGGAATTGGAGATTGGAGGAGGCGACGGAAAGATGAGGGGGAGGAGGGAAAGAAGGGGGTCGGGTAGTTGGTCAGGGTGTTTAATACTCCTTGTATGTTCAGAATAGGGCAGGAGAGGAGAGGACGGAGGTCAGGCAGGTGGAGGAGACAGGAGAAGAGCGTGAGAACAGAGATGAGAGCTGGTGAAGGAAGTGAGGCAGGAGGGCAGACGGAAAAGCAGAGGAAGGACCAAGGAACGGGAAGGAGGGGGGGGGAAGGAAAGAGGATGGGAAAAGGGTCCGTGGAGGGGAGGGAGGAAATAGGATGTATAAGGTCGCACATGGCCAGGCCGGTATAAGGGGGTGTTTGTGACATGTAAAGGGTTGGGTACCTCCCTACAAAACGCCTTTGTGAACCCTGCGGGGATATACAAATAAACTACATACAATATCCATGAGTGCGAAAATGAATGTGGAAATAATTGCCGACAAGCCGGTAAGTTGATAAGGAAAGATAATGTGGAAGAAAGAAAGAAAGACACAGGAATAATTTTATTGCAGTATGCTGTAATTGAGTTACCTTCACGTGATGACGATGAGCTCGAGTCTACAGTTAATTATGCAGTGCCAGCTTGTACTGCATGGTTACAGAATATAACCATAAAAGTAGCAAAAGATGATAAACAAGGTAGAGTTACACAAGTTACATATGCAGCTAAATGCAGATGGCCTCTTGACGAATCAAAACTAGGTGATTATTTAGAAAAAAAGAAGAAGCCGACTGATACTTGGGTCACATATGAAAACGTTAAGATTTTGAAGTTTTGTAGTAAGTATTACATTTTCCCTGCGTTTAGTTTCTCCTGCTGGGAACTGAAAATCTATAATTAACGTGGCATACACTGTAGATTCTTAGCATAATCTATAGTTTACGTCACGTACACTATACATTTTCAAGAGAAACCGAATGCAGCCTTTGTGTATATTTTGATGTTAGGGGAGACCCGGGCGAGTCGGTCAGTTTTTTTTCGGTGCCGATTTTTAATAACAAAATAAATAATTTAAGTTAAATGTGGTATACTATTGTAAAGAGTGAACCTTTAGCTACAAAATTTATATAGAAAATTTTTTTGTACGTCGCTTTGTTTAACCGGTATAGAGCAAAAACGACAACGGTGGAAAAATTGAGATCTCAAAAATTGGAGGGTGGATTGGTCCCCCCCATAGGGCGGATCGGTCACACTGCATTTTTAATAGAAATACGTACATCTAATCCTGAAAAATGATAGGATACATTTCAATAAATGTTTTTTAAGAGAGAAATGTGAAAATTTATTTTTAAAAACCTTTATGCGGAACATATTATTAAAAAAGAATTGTTTTATTCCATAAAACAATTTAGGCACGTGAATACAGATCCTGACAAGCGCACGCATGTGTTGTGTGCCCTACGCTCGCACGCAATGCACTCTTTTGTATATGTTCTTCTTGGGGTTAACTTCTCTGAGCACACGCAGCACGTATCCAAGTCCTCGTCAGAATCCGACCGCTGCTGCTTCCTTGATTTCGATTTACGCCCACTGCTCGTCGAGGGCTGCGGTTCTGATTGCGTGGCATTTTTTCTTGGCCGGCCTCTCTTTCTCGGCGCAGTGGCAGGTGTAGATTTTGACGTTGTCTTTCTCGTAGTAGGTTTTACTTTTTTTTTCCGCATGGACTCCGCCTGCTCAGCTGCCAATTCCATCATTTCAGGCGAGTCAGTAAGAACGGCGGTCTTTCTTCGTTTTCGTCCTTTACGAGTCTGTTGCCTCGGAGCGGCCTTAGGAAAGGCTCGAATACTTTGAAGCGTCGCGCTCAAGTTCTGTGTATCACCAGGACGAGACATGGAAGAAGCCGAGGGGTCGAATTCATTCTGGTCGGCTGCTTCGGGTTCGGTTGTCTCCGAATCGGCTGTGTCCGGGTCGGCTGCGTTGAGGTTGGCTTCTTCGGGATGAGCGGAAGTAGAAGGCATCTCCCTATCCGTAACGCTGCTCGGCAAAAATTCGTATTCCTGGAAAATGTCCGGGTTGAATGGAGAAATTCCAGTGCATTCAAACCCGGACACAATATTCTGATGCGTTATGGAGAGTGGCAGTGCTTTAGCCACGATTCCGGGGATGTCGTATATCGTCATTGTTCTACCAGGATTCGATGTCATCCAGTAATCGCACTGTGCGTGTACACTTTTCTTTAACGGGCCATACACGGTGCGATCCAGCGGTTGCATTTTGTGCGAGCAATGCGGCGGTAATGATAGGAGAACGATTCCATTCGCTTTACAAAATTCGAGACCAGCGATGGACAAATGTGATTCGTGATTGTCGAGTATCAGTAAAACTGGGCGTCGACGGAAGCACGCACATGGGACTGGAAAAACTGTAAAAACTCGACAAAATGCTCCGCGTTCATCCAGCCACTTGGATTCGCTTTACCTGTGCAGCCTGGTGTTCCGCCGTTAAGGAAATGTGGTTTGAATTTTTTACGAGGAAAAATAAAAAATGGAGGTAGAGAACGCCCGGTTGCTGACACCGCCATCGCCAATGTTACGAGAGTTCCTCTTTCCGCAGAAGTCACTCGCCCGATTTGTTTCACTCCTCGACGTCCGATGACTCTATTCGGTGTCTGAACGGTTGTTACTCCCGTCTCATCCATATTCCATATGCAGTGAGCCTGGAAATGATGAGAAACGTTATTTTTGACCAAAACATTTATTCATCTAATATTATAATTAATAATATAATTAACACACCTGGAAATGATGTTTATTCATCAGAGATCTCAGCAGCGTGAAGAACCTTTCCACATTTGTTCGATTGAAACTGGTGGCACGTGCTAAACTTGTCGCTTCTGGTTTGCGTATGGATAATACTGGATGTCGTTTGAGAAAGCTGCTTAGCCAATCTTTACCGGCCATGCGAGCGGTTTCCCACGATGCTGGTACCTTCAGATTCAATTGTTTGGCAAAATCAAAGGCTAAACCACGGGTTTCCTTCGCTGATAGCCCAAAGTACATATCGTTGCAATGTACTAAGTATTCCACCAAAGTTTTTTCACTTTCCGCGTTCATAACCTACATTTGAAATTAAGACGTTGCATGAATATCAACTTTGCTGAGCAGAGTGCATGCTTTTAAAAATTAATAATTGTTAAGTACTCACCGTTACGCCTCCTTCATGTAGTACGACCACGTCATCCACGTGTTGTATTTCATCCTGGTTCTTCTTTAGCCACCTGTTCAACGTGGTTCTCGGGACACCGAACTGTTTTGCGGCTGCATGAGCGCTCATTTTATCTCTCTTCACCGCCACAACTGCATTCTTCAGTTGCTCCTTGTCGACGGGAGTCGTTTTGCGACGATACGTGTGTACCATTCTTTCCCTGCAATGACAATGACGCACGTGCAACGGACAACACAGGGAAACCTAACCTAACATCGCCGTGAGCTGAAGTCGTGCGCCCGGCGCGCCACACTGACGAGACTGCCCAATCCACCCGCAGTGCCTACTGACCGATTAGCCCTCAACACAAGTTTCAGGTTTGATCGCCCACGAAATATTAGACATAAACAATAATAAAAAACTACACTGGATTCGTGGTCAGCATGCATTACTCTTTATAATCACGTACCTGGAGATTTGGAGAGCAAATATTATTGCAGATATTACAAAATTTCCACGCGCACAAAATTTCACTTTCACCTTCCGAAAACACGTTTGCCCTCGCAAAAATCATAACACGGCAGGTAATCTGCCGAAACTCCGTTGGTCACATGGGTACCATAAGACGCGTTTACAATGTTAATAGCGAGTTCGCACAATATACAGGTTCCGAGATATTTGATTTGACCTATTCACCCTCTGGACCGATTTGCCCTGGTCTCCCCTATGTGTTATCATTTATATCTATAAATAATCAGTTGATTTTACTCTTTTCCTTTCCTTATCTTTTTTTATAATACATTGTAATTTATACTTTGTAATCCTTTTTAATACCGAATTTGTGAAAATTATTAAATTGTTCCTTATACGTTTGATTTTTTGATTCTAGCTTAACAAAAATTTATGATGCTTTCTATTCAATGTAACGAATTCAGACGTAAAGCTTCTTTTGTTTTAAATATATTTAGGGAAATGCAGTCTTTCAATATGTAGTATTTATTTGCCATACTACTTATGTTGATTTATTTCTATCTTTAACTATTATGTTTTTTTATTTTCTTGCTTAATTGTATATAACAGAGTCTGTAAGACAAGCTATAGAAGAAGCGGAAAAAGCCTTAGGTGTCCCAGATCTGTTACAGTCAAAAAAGGACAAAAGTGTAAAGCGCCAACGATTTGTTACTCGAAGATATAGTCCTCCTGAGCGGGGGGGTATCGACTATCCCCGGAGGCGAGATTTTCTAATAATTGCTCGAAGGACCAGAGGGAGGCAATTACAATCCCCTCACGACTAAGTTGCGATAAGCGAGAAAAAACGAGTAGCAAAATGCGCATGCAACGAACGAAACTGTGCAAAGCGACTCACTGTTCGGTCTGTCCATCGTCTCCTGGCGAAGTCCGCCGATTCTCGTCCTGTCCCGTGGCCGTTAGATCCGCGTCTCGTCTGGTTCGGCATGCAGCATTCAGGCACAGCATCCACAGATAGAGCAGCGGAATTCGCAGGATAGCAAAGCAAGCAAAAGCAGGCACAAGCAGGCACAAAGCGAGGCAGGCGAGAGATTGGTCCCCAAGAGGGGGGGAGAGCGCGGTCGGACGTCCCGAAAGCTTCGATGTGCGTTTGAAAGCTTCTTGGCGATGAGTGAGGCTCGCGGTCCTGTAACGTGCCGCGAGCGAGTACTTGCTCCCTTTTGGGTAATTGCTGCCGTCGGTGGATGAACGATGGCAGCACCAATTGGTGAGTCGCATAAATTTACAAATTTCTACCGATCGCGATCCACCGACGTTTCGCGTAGATATAAGCAATCAATAAACTAAATCTAACTAAATATGCTAAATAACACTAATTATGCTAGGTTAATTTAATCAAGCAACCATAATAAATTATAACTAAACAAAAGCAAAAAAAGGAAAGTAAATTAACTTCTAATCTTCAATCTATATACAGGGTGAATCTTAATGGATGTACCAACCTTTTACCATGAGAGATGGGTTACCGACTGCAACTGTAATCAACCGAAAGATCCATAGATGACACCTGGTTGGATCGACCGCTCCGATCGACATACAGGGGTCAAAAATTGTGCATCAAGTAACGTGTATCGTATTCTATACATACATACTTTTCTAGTATATCCAACTCTCTTCCTATACAGCACAAAAACCTCTTAAAATATATTCAAAACATTATTTAGGAAGTTTAAAATAAATCACAAAAGTATATTTAGAATGTTTTTATGTCCGCCAAATCATGTCGAAAGAATATTTTCAAAAATGTTTTAAAAGATTGCATACAAATATATTCAATAATATTTGTAAAATCTTTTAGAAATATTACTTCAAAAAATAAAATGTTCAAATTTCTAAGAACTAGGTGAAATCCAATTTTTAAAAAATTATTACGCATATATTTTTTTAATATATTATTAATTTTGTATGAAATTGTATTTTTCCTAAAATTTTTAAACAGCTGTAACTTGTTAACAAATGATCGTACGAAGATGAACAAAGAACCATTTTAAAGATAATTTAATTCTCTTCAAAAAATGTAGAGAGACATTTTGACCTACAGCTAACCGAAAGTGACTTTTTTTGACAAAATCCACAAAAAATGACAATTTTTCATGTTTATTAGCATTATCACACTACGCATATATCCAAAATGAGTTTGTATATACATCAAAATTTTTGAAATTTAATTATCATTTTTATAAAATGTAATATTTGCGTTAAACTTACAGATGTTGAGTTACAAGCGATTTTACCACTAAAAATCTTACTCGAGGAGCGATAATAAATGTTTTAAAAAATTCATATCTCTGTCAATATTGATCGTATCGAAAAAAATAAAAATGGAAATTGTTCGTAATTAAATTGTCTACAACTTTTATTTGAACTATTTTTTTATTCGAGTCGCCATTTTCGATAAAAAATGCGCGACGCGCTCACGTGTTTTTCATTTCTCATAAAATACGTATTATTTCAAAAAAATCTAGATCGACTGCAATTGGTCGTACAAAATTTTTGTAGAGACCTTTTTGTGTGAAATTTTATTCTCTACAACTTTCACGTCTTCCCTTTTTCCCCTAATTGTGATACTTTTCGAGTTATTGGCAAAAAACCAATTTTTTTGACTCTTTTTGCACCCCCATTTTTGCTACGACAACGGTACGGGGGTGGGCTTTTAGTACCTTCATTACAACCCCAAAAGACACACTTCCACGCTAGTTACAGCGCTGGTAGTATTATTTCCGAACTTGGCCAAAATTTCAGCTCATTTGACTGGGCTAGAGTTCGAAGCCGGCAGTTCTAAGCAAGGCTTGTAACTGCCGCCGAAGCTCACGGGCCTTTTTTTCTGACTCGACACTTGCTACTACGTCGTCGACATAGACACACTTCTCCAAGACAGCCGCGGCCAACGGGTAACTTACTTTGCCTTCAGCCGCTAACCTCAACAAGCAAGCAATCGCTAGGTACGGAGAGCACGTCAATCCAAAGGTAACGGTCAGCAATAGGTAATCCGAGATTGGGTCGTCCTCTGAGAAACGCCACACTATTCGTTGGTAGTCACACTGACAGAGTTCAACCAAGATCTGAAGGAACATCTGCTTGACGTCCGCGGTGAGCGCCACTGGCCCGATCCGGAATCTCAACAATACTACAACTATATCTGGCTGTAGCTTAGGACCGGATCGCAACATTTGATTTAACGAGACGCCGTTCAGATCTTTAGCCGATGCGTCAAACACGACACGCAATTTCGTGGTTGTGCTATCTGACTTGAATACCCCATGATGGGGCAGGTAAAACACAGATCCGTCCACTGGGAACGGCTGCTTGATCAATTTCATATGACCACTATCTAAATAATCCTGCATGAATTTACTATAATTTATTTTAAACTCCGCATCTACTTTGAAGCGATGTTCAAGTGCGCGAAATCTATTTAAAGCTATTTGTCGCGTGCCAACAAAACAAGGGTTATCCTTCGCGAAGGGATATGATACTACAAAGCGACCGGATACATCCTAACGCGTGGTCTGCGCAAATAGTTCTTCGCAACGTTTATCTTCCTGTGAATACGGTGAAGCCGTAGGGACTTCGTCTAATTGCCAAAATCGACTAAGAGATGCATCTAAAGTGTCAAGAGTTGGAAACGAATGTGAAGGTTGAGATGCTCGCATTGACACCGAGCCGACGAGAACCCAGCCAAATATAGAGTTGAAGGCGTCTGGTTCGCCTTTCTTCCCTACCCGACGACCATCTCGAAGCAAAGATGTAAATATCTCTGCGCCAATCAAGATGTTGATGGGACCAGGTCGATGATACTGCGGATCAGCAAGCCTCAATCCCTCCAAGTGCTTCCACGCTCTTTGTTCAACTTGACTACTAGGCAATTGTGCGGAGATGCGCGGGAGAATCGTAGCCTCTATTGGGATGCGAGTATCGTTATTGCCTTGTGTCCGAATCACGAATGAGGTACTGCCTCGAGTGGCAGCCGCTTTAGTATCGTTTACCGCTAGAACGATCGTACGACGCTTGGTTCGTCCGAAACCACCCTTTTGCATGCAGCTTTCCGAGATAAAGTTCAGTTGACTAGCACTATCTAATAGAATGCGAACAGGGAAGGGGTTTCCGTGGATGTCGAGAGCTTCAGCCTGCACCGTTGACAACAATACGATCGAACTCGATTTTACCACGCTAGTCATGGTGACGATTGGCTCATTACTTTGCGGCGACGAACTCTTTTCCGCTTCCGATTCGGGTGGGGGGGGGGGGGGGGGGGCTCCGATAGCCGTAAGGGCACCCGTCGAACCCGAATTTCGCTCAAAGTGCAAAAGCGTATGATGTTTTGCTTTACACGACTGACACACCCACGTCGATGGACAGTTGTTAACGCCATGACCCGCGCGGAGGCAATTAAGGCATAAGTTCGAGGTTTTTGCCGTTGAATGTTTCTCCCGGGGAGTGAGCTTTAGGAAGCGCGGACACTTGAAGAGGAGGTCGTGCTCCTTGCAGACTGGGCAAGCGTTTGTGTTAGTCATAAATGAAGATCCTGCCTTTGATTTCAAGTCGTGACCCTGCGATTTTGCTGACGGAACGGCCACATCGACAGACGCGAAGAACTTGCAATACCCCGAAACAAATTTTATTAGTTGCGGATATGTTGGAATTTCCGTATCACGCTGCTCTGCTTCGAATTTCTCTCTAAGCGATGGCGTGAGTTTTTCTAATAAGGTATTGAGCAAGATGAAATCCCAATACTCAGTAGGGAACTTCACTAGTTGCAAGGCTCTAACGTTCTCGTTGAACGTATCTAACAACTGGCGCAGACCCGTCGCTGAATCCGTTTTCAGGGGCTTAGCTCTCACCAAGGAGTACCAATAATGGGTGGCAAGTTTTCTTTTATTTTGATATCTCTCGACAAGGAGTTGATAAGCTATCTCGTAATGTTCGGCCGAAAACTGTAAGTTCTTAACTGCATTTAGCGCTTCTCCCGATAATGAGGACAGTAAGTACTGATATTTCTCCATGTCTGAAAGATGTGAGTTGTCATGAATCGCGGAGTTGTACAAGGCAAAGAAAGAAGGCCAAAGGGCGACATCACCAGAAAAATGCGGAAGTGAGATTTTGGGCAGTCGGATAGACGACGTTCGAACCGGGGCCGGAGAGGACGAGGCGGTCGCTCGATCGGCGCCCACGAACTTTTCATAACGCCCGACTACCGCGAAGCGCATTTTGTCGAAGTCCTTACGGATAGCGTCCTCCGCGGGGAACTCCTCATCCGCGGCGCTTTGAATTACCTTGAGGTGAGCTGCCTCAAAATCTTTGATTAACTTAGCCACGGTGGGATATCGAATGAGAAAATTCGGTCTTTGAGCGGCATTGTCCGCGGCGAGCATCGACAGCTCGTGAATTTCCATCATCCGCTGTATGCATAACTCGCGTTTAGCTTTGTGGGCCCTGCTCATGATGACCGGAGTACGACTATTAGATCCGTCAAATAAACTAAGACACAAACGCAAGGTCACGCGAGCACTCACAGCCAACGAGATTCAAGCACAATATATAAGATATCGAATGTAACAAGATAAGAGGAATTGTTGATTACAGGAAGATAGGTTGCAAAGGATATACAAAATAATAATAAATGTATCAATAATAGGTATTAATAATCAAGCATATCAATAGATTGGCCCAGATAACCGGTTACGACGAGAAATGCACTCAAGTAATCGTTGCGCTGGATCGGAATTCCAACAGGGCTGTGCTGCGTGCGACGTTACGACTCGGGATATACGACGCGCGAACGTGCTGCGTGCGGTATCACGACACGCGGTATATGACGCGAGGATGCGTCACGGGCGGCGCTACGACGCGCGGTCCACGACACGAGGCATACGACACGACGATGTGTCGCGGATGGCGCTACGACACGCGGTATACGACACAAGAATGTGTCGCGCGCGGCGCTACGACACGTGGCATATGACACGACGAACGGCACACGACGCGAAGATGCGCTGCGCGCGTGTTACGACACGACGACAACGATATACGACGCGAGCACAATCTACGTCACGAGCTCTTGTTACGACAACGATATACGACGCGAACAACAGCGTACGTCACAGGCGTTTATTACGACAATATACGACGCGAGCAACGGTATACGCCATAAGCGTTTATTACGACAACGATTATATATATCCGATATTCAATTCGAACAATTACAAGAGTGCTAAATATTTAATATCCGGAACCAGTGCCGACAAATAATATTAGATCGATGGCAAATATGTTTGTAAGAATTCCGACGATCGGAATAATATGTTTTCGAGTCGCACCCAAATAGACTCAGCAACAACGAAGATAATGGGTCGCGCAATTGTTGAGCGCAAGTCCACGTAGAAAAAACTGTGTACGCGCGGCCCGGCTCGCGACCGAGCGTCAAGGCCGCCTACAGCTAGGCGAAAACGTATGGCTTGCCCGAGAATATTCTAGATTTGAATATTTCGGGTACTATACTAATAATTATTGTTCGAATAATTACCACGACGATTGCAAATGCGCGACAAAATGCAGATAACGACAATGGCACGTGTTACGACAAGCGAGAAATTCGCGCGAGTATTCTCGGCGCAAAGCGAAACCAAAGAATTGCGAACGAGAGATATCGCGCGAAACGAAACTAGAGATTGTTAACACGCCACGCGTTATTGCAATTCGCGATTACGAGTGCGAACGAAATTAACGATATTACGAAAGCGAAAGGTCGGCGGTATTTTGCTAACGCGAAAATCCGGCTCGAAGGACCAATGAGCGGGGGGGTATCGACTATCCCCGGAGGCGAGATTTTCTAATAATTGCTCGAAGGACCAGAGGGGGGCAGTTACAATCCCCTCACGACTAAGTTGCGATAAGCGAGAAAAAACGAGTAGCAAAATGCGCATGCAACGAACGAAACTGTGCAAAGCGACTCACCGTTCGGTCTGTCCGTCGTCTCCTGGCGAAGTCCGCCGATTCTCGTCCTGTCCCGTTGCCGTTAGATCCGCGTCTCGTCTGGTTCGGCATGCAGCATTCAGGCACAGCATCCACAGATAGAGCAGCGGAATCCGCAGGATAGCAAAGCAAGCAAAAGCAGGCACAAGCAGGCACAAAGCGAGGCAGGCGAGAGATCGGTCCCCAAGAGGGGGGGAGAGCGCGGTCGGACGTCCCGAAAGCTTCGATGTGCGTTCGAAAGCTTCTTGGCGATGAGTGAGGCTCGCGGTCCTGTAACGTGCCGCGAGCGAGTACTTGCTCCCTTTTGGGTAATTGCTGCCGTCGGTGGATGAACGATGGTAGCACCAATTTGTGAGTCGCATAAATTTACAAATTTCTACCGATCGCGATCCACCGACGTTTCGCGTAGATATGAGCAATCAATAAACTAAATCTAACTAAATATGCTAAATAACACTAATTATGCTAGGTTAGTTTAATCAAGCAACCATAGTGAATTATAACTAAACAAAAGCAAAAAAAGGAAAGTAAATTAACTTCTAATCTTCAATTAAAGTAATTTAAATCGACCGTGACTGGCAATATATAACATCTTTCCGATATGAACATTGAAAAACTGTGAGCCAACTTGGTTTGTCGGATTCACACAGCACATTTTCGGATCAATCGTCAAGACATTATTAATTTCGACCATGGGTTTTGGTCAGTTGATGTAATTTCTAAATTAAATAGTTTAAATTTTTATTGCGAAAAAATATCACCCCAGCCAGGGTTTGAACCTGGAACCTCCCGTATACCGTGCGGGTGTCGTGCCAATTCGACCACTGGGGCCCCAGTGGTCGAATTGGCACGACACCCGCACGGTATACGGGAGGTTCCAGGTTCAAACCCTGGCTGGGGTGATATTTTTTCGCAATAAAAATTTAAACTATTTAATTTAGAAATTACATCAACTGACCAAAACCCATGGTCGAAATTAATAATGTCTTGACGATTGATCCGAAAATGTGCTGTGTGAATCCGACAAACCAAGTTGGCTCACAGTTTTTCAATGTTCATATCGGAAAGATGTTATATATTGCCAGTCACGGTCGATTTAAATTACTTTAATTGTTATTCTTCACTGGCGAAAGAAATTTATTATTCTGTTCTAATCTTCAATCTATATATGTATATACAGGGCGATACGCCAAACACCTCCTATAAACAAGACATCATCGAATCGACGCAAAAATTCTAATATTGTATACGTTGAACATTCGAACAGTAGTGATTTTGAGTCCAATGCACCAGCTGTAAGAAACTTGAAAATAATTGATGGTTGGTTTCTATTCATTATATTCCATATACATTATATATTTTAATATATTTGATTTTTTTTTATTTTGTTTTATTAGTTATGTATTGTTATCTACATATATATAAATTTCAAATACTGTATTACTTAATTGAAATACGTACGATATGTGCATGTATTTATGAAATTGCTTTTGTAAAGACTGTAATATTATATTTGACGTTATATTTAAAACATTGATTCTTTTCCTCAGTATATTATTTTTCTGCGCTAATTTGCATTATCTTGTAATGTTTGATTTGTTTTATTCCTTACACTTAAAAAAAAGTTTACATTATCTGTAGTAATTATACGGGTTTTTATATGAGTTTTCTACTGTGTTCAATTGAGAATAATTATGACGGTAGTCGTTTGTCAGGATTGCTGCGTTCGTTTTATTTTATGCGCATGAACTAAAATATACTTTTACATTTAATAAAATGTAGTATGTAAAATTCTCATTTTTTACCTTTTTTATGTTTTCCTACTTTTCTTTGGAATTTCAGCAGATGATAAAAAGAATAAGGCATCACAACCTTTTGATTTTGAAAATGATAATTCCTACAGTGATGATAATTGTACAACACAAACACAAGGTAAGACACTTGTTTGATTGTTCAACGTATCAAAACAATATATATAATTCTTCTGACTCCAGATGTTATTCATTTTCTTTTCAATATTCGTACTTGTGATAAATTGTTTTAGGCTTCATAATTCCTTTTATAACAATTTTATTTATGTCAATATTTTTTCATGCTTCCATTAATTATTTGTATATACTACATGTTTTTTAATTTTTTCTAGATTCGCCACCTTCTTCCAAATCACACGAGTCCCAAATATCAGACGTTATAGACATGAGATATTCACCTATTGATGAAAGTGTCAATGAGAGTATCGGCCCTGTAGATCGCATAAAGAAAAAGAACTGTAATATTAAAAAAGATTTAGAAAGAAACAAGCAAGACAAAGTAGTGAGTGAATATGAGAAGAGTGACGACCGAAATTCACCCTACACAGTAATTTGACAGACGCAAGGTAAGATTGCTTTAAGTTGTTCTTATACATCCAATTTTTAAAGAATTATTTTGCAGAGTCTATATATTGTAATTGTTGAAAAGTATTTTATTGTTATCGTGATTCTACTGCTTTTACAGATACACATCAGATACGCAAGTCATATGTAAATCCTCATAGGAAATCACCTATTAAGACGAATAAAAGTTACACAAATTCAATAAAAAGCTGTAAGAACAAACCCTTATATTGTGATATTCAGTATTTTAAATTTTGTTTGCTATCAAGGAGCTTTTTTCTCTATGTTGTGACAATAAATTATTTTTGAATATATCAAAGCAATGATTATTCTGACTTCAAATGTTAATCATTTTCTTTACAATATTCGTACTTGTGATAGTTTGCATTCCTGATAAATATAATTGTTTAGGTTTCATAATTCCTTTTTACAACAATTTTATTTATGTCAATATTTTTTCATGTTGCCATTAATTATTTGTATATACTACATGTTTTTAAATTTTTTCTAGATGTGCCATCTTCTTCCAAATTACACGAGTCCCAAATATCAGACGTTATGGATATGAGATATTCACCTATTGATGAAAGTGTCAATGAGAGTATCGGCCCTGTACATCGCATAAAGAAAAATAACTGTAATGTTAAGAAAAATTTAGAAAGAAACAAGCAATACAAAGTAGTGAGTGAATATGAGAAGAGTGACGACCGAAATTCACCCTACACAGTAATTCGACAGACGCAAGGTAATATTGCTTTTAGTTGTTGTTATACATCCAATTTTTAAAGAATTATTTTGCAAAGAGTCTATATATTGTAATTGTTGAAAAGTATTTTATTGTTATCGTGATTCTACTGCTTTTACAGATACACATCAGATACGCAAGTCATATGAGAATCCTCATAGGAAATCACCTATTAAGACGAATAAAAGTTACACAAATTCAATAAAAAGCTGTAAGAACACATTCTTATATTGTGATATTCAGTATTATAAATTCTGTTTGCTATCAAGGAGCTTTTTTCTCTATGTTGTGAAAAATTTTTTTTTTTACAAAATAGCCGGTTTTAACGAAAGGACTATAGTGGCTGCTATAAGTGATTTGCGAAATCGTATTGATAACCTTCATGTCACTGTAGTAAAAATTTATACTGCAACGTGTCATCCTGAGGAAACATTCGAAAATTCCTTTGGGATTCCGACTCTTCCGTTTACTTCTGTGGAGGAATTCTACGAATGGGAAGATTGTCATTTAGATGAAGAAAAAAAATTGGTAATGGTAAGGAAATATTTTTCTTTTTTCTTATTTTGAAAATACCCATTATATAGTGGCTTTCCATATCATATATCATATATATATATATTATGTTTATATGTTACAGATTCGACTATTAGTAGAGCATGGCAGAGAAAATTTGAAAGGCTCTGTATATTGCATCATGCGCAAGCTGATGACGAACAAAGTCGCAGTAAATTTTAATTTGAAGGGAACAAATAAAGAAGGAGCAAAAATACAAAAAAAGAAATTTCAAAATACAATGTTTTATGGTCTTGTTATTGGTAAGTCGTGATGGTAAGATTCATACGATATACGTGTAATACACTGTTATCCTATATTCTATATAGTATTATAATAAGTATATACTAGAGTATGTTTTACGCATAATATTTGTAGTACAAAAGATTTAACATATTATAATTCTTTATTATTAATATTATATAAATATAATTAATTCCTACAGTCAGTATAAATTTGATATTTGCACAATTTGATATATTTAAAATATTAAGTTAGTATATGATACTTTCTTATTTGCAGCTGCTCTAAAGAGACATGCACAAGAAAGGACAAATAGGGGCTTTCCCTTATTGTATAATAGAGAGATGTCAGACTCCCATATTGCGAACTGGTTAAAGGACGCAAAAAAGCGTCTTGAGAACGACAAGCTTAGAATAAAGAAGAACCAGCAACAAGACGAGCAATTGGAAAATACTGAAAATGATTAAAAATAGTATATTGTGTTACAAGTGCGGAAAGTTGGCTATTGGTCACGAGCGCGTGACTCGCGCGCCTACCCGTGCTCGTGACCAATAGCCAACTTCCGTACGTGTAACACATACTATTTTGTATTACAAGTGCATGTAGGGATGGGGGTTAAGGGATGCGTATATTAGACGAGTGCAGGTAGTCGCACGAGCCGAAGGCGAGTGCGTTTATCCGCACGAGTGAGTGATACGCGAAGGACTTGCGGGGGACGAGGGGGGGCGAAGCCCCCCCGAGTTGGGAGAAATGACACACGGGGGGGTTCGGGGGGGCGAAGCCCCCCCGAGTCTGGTCGCAGGCGGGGAGGGGGGGCGCGGGGGGGAGGGGCGGAGCCCCTCCCCCCGTCTATGATAAAAGCAACGTTTATTATAGTTATCGTATTAAATAAAACAATTTATTGAATACTTATAGAAATTATAAATTATCCGTGTGAAATTATAAACTAAAAATAGTAACATTTTACAATCACAGATCTGTTGATAAAAGCCTATGATAAAAGCAACGTTTATTATAGTTATCGTATTAAATAAAACAATTATAGAAATTATAAATTATCTGTGTGAAATTATAAACTAAAAATAATAACATTTTACAATCACACATGTTATAAAGAATGCCATTGTTTTTAATATATGCATTTTTAGAAGTAGAAATAAAAAATAGACTATTAAATAAATTTTATTGCACTGAAAAAACGCATGTATTAAATCTAGTTGATAATTAATACTTATGAATAAGAAAATGTAATTATATTAATTAAGAATATTGTGGTGATACTAATCTGCCACAATTAACATTGAGATCGTACATCGATAATAAAAGAATGAAAAAATAAAAGAATAAGATTGAAAAATTATTCGTTATTTGGTGGTATTTTAATTGTCAGATTAGCATAGTTGTTTATATTTATTGTAATATTTTTGGCTTTACATATTGACAATGTTTCATTTAATTTGTTGATATTTAGTTGACTGTTGTTAGTTTTAAAGTTTATTTCTTGGTTTTCTTTGTTGTTATTGCACATTGTAGATGTTGATGGCTTGTCGATACTTGTTTCTGATGTTTGTAGGTTTACAGAATTGTTATTTACTATTGTGCTTGTGATTTGATTACAAATCTTCCTTTTGTTGTTGAAGGAGTCTTCTATGTATCCTTCCGCTACTGTGTTGGATTTCCAGCCACCGTGGCGTTTTAGTGTTAAGATATCTGCTCCAGAGTCTGCTAAGAGCGTGGCAGAAGTGCGACGAAAAGGTGTGACCAGTGTAAGAATCAGGATCTGATAGGTTGAGATACTTTGCGATGATGGATGGCATCCTGCCAAATTTATTTATTCCTATTGGTTGGTGGGTGCATTTTCCCTTTTGGTAATTCAAGAAGAATCTTGAAGTTTGAATATTCTTTGGCCTACTGAGAGATATATATTTTTTATATACACTGTAGAATTCTTCGGTGACTACAAAGCTTCTGGGTTTATTATTTTTTGTTATTGAAATTCTAATTAGCAATATAGATTGCTTATCTTCAATATCTTGGATATTTATTTTAGTCATTTCCTCTCTTCTACATGCGCCACATATTCCAAAGATGGTAGCTAGCTGTAAATAGTTAAGTATATACATGTAAGTAATGTATAAAGTTGAGTATGCGTGTATATAATGTGTAAAGTTTTTATTATTTATTTGTATATTTCTAATTATATTTAATGATTGAGTTATTATGCGATAATTTATTTTTATTTTATATTTGATATTTACCTTTGTAGCTAAGTATGTGTCATCGGGAGCTTCATCTATAAATTTTTTAATTTGCTCTGGTGTCAAAATGTTTGATTTTTTTGATTGAAATCCTTTAGCCTGTCTTTTAAGAAACGCAATGAGTGTGTCATATTTATAGATGTCAATATCATTGTTGATTTTGATGGTGGCTTTCAGCATCGAGTAAATTCCCCACATAGTAGATGGCTTTTGAGATTTTGACAGCTCCTTGAAATATGCCAATAGTGTATGTTCAGACATAGATTTCGTTTTTTTTTTTCAGCTTTCCACTGCATAAATTTGTTGTAAGTTATCATATATTTTTCTTTTGATTTTGGTGGCAATAAATTTTGCACTACGGTTTTGGCACTTTCTACTATTTCTGGAGGCGTGAGTTCGTTGTCACTATCGGTTTCTGGGATGATATGATCCATTTTTTTCACTTTATAATTGCTTTATTATGTGAGTTGCGCGTACAGGTATGTACAGTAGAGTGACATATGAGTAGCTGTTAGGTTAGGTGTGTGTTGGGAAGAGGCCATAGACTTATATAGATAGACCGGCCCCTGCCGTGAGAGCACGCGATAGAAGATGAACGGTGCAGACATAGCCGCGGTCGTGGTCCTCTCTCTTTCTACTGATCGCTTGGTGGGGATAGAAGTCTAGACTAAGTGGTGGGGATAGACGACTTAGTCGAGTCGTCTATCCCCACCAAGCGATCAGAAGAAAGAGAAAGTCGAGTCGTCTATCCCCACCAAGCGATTAGTAGAAAGAGAGAGGACCACGACCGCGGCTATGTCTGCACCGTTCATCTTCTATCGCGTGCTCTCACGGCAGGGGCCGGTCTATCTATATAAGTCTATGGAAGAGGCGAAGTGGCGGTATTTTCGGTAGTTGTTTTCTGTGTGCGCTGCGAGATGGCGTTGATACCCGTTAGGTATGGCTTGAACCCGTTAGGTATAAGTCTTAGGGCACGGTTTTCCCGTTAAATATGACTTTGGATATGACGTGTGGAATATTTTGTAGGTAGATGTTGGCAAATCGTTACTTTCCGCACAGAAAACACACACGGAAAGTGCTACTTTCCATGCACGTGTAATACAAAATTGAATACAGCATGAGCTGTAAATGTGCTATATTTTTTGTAAATATGTTTTTTTTTTCGTTATGCATATATGACAGAATATATTTTATATACAGGGCTAGAGACTGAAAGAAATTCTTAAGAGCGCTATTTTTTTCTAGTGTTGACTGTATGTATATCTATAACTTGAAATTTTGTACAACTTCTGTTTGAGTTTTCAATTTTTTATGTTTATCTGTGTGGCTTTCTAAAATATAAAAAATAAAAACGAGTCAAAAAGTTGACTAAGTAATAAAAAGAATGCTAAAAAGTTTCTGAATTTCAAGAAGTAACAATAAACATATTATTTTATTACAGAATAATTTCTAAAAATAAAAATAATTATTAAAAACAAACTATTCTACTAAGGCATTCGTATACATTGTAAGCAAAAAGATGTTTATTTAATAATATTTATTTTTTGCAAGCAATTGCCATGTCGATTGACACATTTCAGCCCTAGTCGGTGCATCAGCAATTTATGTTTCTGCATTATTTCTAAAGTTTCATTAACATAGTCTTTTAAATACCTTGTAAGGCACATATTATATATCTTTCTTAAAAATTTCTGGAGAATATACGCAATGCATATTATACCTACAGTGCGTACTCTTTCAGTCTAGCCCGTTTATGCATAAGTATATCGATGTTTGTATACAGGGTGAATCTTAATGGATGCACCAACTTTTTACCACGGGAGATGGGTTACCGACTGCAACTGTAATCAACCGAACGATCCATAGATGACACCTGGTTGGATCGACCGCTCCGATCGACATACAGGGAAGTCAAAAATTGTGCATCAAGTAACGTGTATCGTATTCTATACATACATACTTTTCTAGTATATCCAACTCTCTTCCCATACAGCACAAAAACCTCTTAAAATATACATATTTAAAATATTTTTTAGGAAGTTTAAAATAATTTAAAATAATTCACAAAAATAATTTTAGAATGTTTCTATGTCCGCCAAATCATGTCAAAAGAATATTTTCAA